>WBNO01012082.1:0-20223 GCA_013400575.1 Peucedramus taeniatus
TCCTGCCCTCCCCCCACTGAAACAAGGCACAAAAGATGAGGCACCAGAGGAAAGATGCACCAGTTCTACATGTGAAACAGCAGAAGACAAATTATTAGAAACCTGCTTCCTATTCTGGAACCAGAGTCGTAAGCACAAAACTCTTTCCTGAACTATATTATATCACAGCAGTTGTTCCTATTTCCCATAATAAAACTGAGCAGAATAAATATAGCCAAAGTGATAAAGTATATTAAAATGTGTTGACATCATACCTGATGAGTTAGAATATATTACCAAACACTAAAAATAGCTCAGAGCTTTGCAATGGAAGGGGCATGCAAGTATTACGTTACAGTTATTGTATGCATTCTTTTGCCAAATATGGCACCTTGTCTATAGCTTCCTCACATACAGAAAGGAGTTAAAGGTGCCATTCCATGCATTAAAGGAAGAGACGACAAATTAAAATGTCTCTAAATCAATGGAGCTTTTAACAAACTAACACTTATTCAACAAAATAACACTTTGCAGAAGGACAGAGGGTAAAGAACTGAGGTAGTATGTCCAGACATCAATAAAAAGCTGCAAGAGAGGAGTGTGCCTGCAAGTCCAAACAATCTTATATTATTGGACACTTGAGAAATATTGACCTGCACATTTGGTAGCAATCCTCACCTTAGCATTGTAAGGTAAGGATGACTGTTCCTTGGCAAGTCTTTGCTAATTAACTCCTTTAATTTAACTTGCTTTATACATTAGAGCAAAGAGTTAGAGAGGCACAGATATATTTTACTTGTAAAAGACATATTTGGTAGGTTAATACTTATTTTAAAATTATGAAATAAGATAGAAAATAGTCAAATTAAAATACACTTTTCTTTAAAACTTAAAATGACACTAAACATTATTTCTATGTAGCCCTACAATAAAGCCAAAATCTCATTTGGAATTCATGCAGGCACTAGAGCTTGAATTGAATTTACAAAAATTACTTCATTTTTAAAATGCATATTCAAGTAAGAACTCAGTCAATATTGAGACTAGTATTTCATGCACTCAATCTTCAAAAATGGTTTCCATTAAATCTTTTTAGCCTACAATAGTATTTGGAGTAGAGTTCAGCAAACAATTTTCCTCCCCTTTACTGAATTTCTCCTCAAATGCGTATTTAATCAAAACTCAAACTGCTGGCTTAACACAGAACATGCACCGAGTGACAGAAAAAGCATGCTTCAAAAACAGTTAAATAATACAGAAGTCTAACCTTTCAAAAGCTTTGTTTCTTCCACTTTGGTTAGATGTCCTTCATCTATGATCTTGTCTGCCAAACAAAATAAGTGTTACTTTCCAAGCTCAAATTTTCCCTGCACGCATCTACGTAGAGTACATTCCATGACCAAATTAAAAGCTGATAATATTACTTCCTACTCAGCCTTGAACAAAAACTTTATTCTGGCACAGAATAATGAAACAGAGCACACAAGCCTATCAGAACTTCATAATACAGTGCATAATTATTTCTCCTTATTAACTTACATAATGCTGCAATTCACTAATGAGAATATAAAAACATTAATTTTCTGTACTTTAAAATAAAAAATATCTAATCGAAAGCAACAAATAATTAACACAATTCTCAAGTTTAGTTATCAAAAAAGGAATTTGAAGAGCTGGTTGCATGAAACAGACATCCACGCAACACAGCAGAAATCTAGAAATGCACCACAGTAAAACAGCAAGAGAAGTCCCCTTGATATGACAATTGCTTTTAACAGCACCTGTAAAAGGTACACAGAAACATCCTTTCTTTGTTTAAGTCTTTCAAGGGAGCAGCACAAGCCTCACAAAAACTAGGAATGCATTACATTCACATTCATGAAAAATGGAGTTTTTATCCACAGTCTACTTTAGGGATGTCTACTCATGTATGTGAGGTGCACAAAAATCTTAGAAGTTGAATTTGAGACAAGATTGCTAACTTCAACCTAACTCCTGCTAGGACATGAAGGTAAACAAGAACACCAAGGGAAGAACAGGATTGGATTAATCAAAGACACTAAAAAAACCTATTGAACAATTAATTTCTTTTTGCAGATTAGATTTCATTATTTCTAATTCCTTAGGAAACAATGCCAACACAGAAGTATCGAGGGTCCCATCTTACAGATCACATCCTCGATTTCTGTGCAGTAGATTTTGCAGTTTAGTCCATGTTGAAAGCTGTTAGTCCCTGAAATATCAGGCTTAAGAAGATGCCTCTGCCTCCCCTCCATTGTCTCCCTGTCAGATCCCTGATAACCAGGCAGGGAATTGCAGTTTGCTGGATACTCCATGTGCTGTCAACAGGAAACTGAGAAACAGAGAAGGCTGAATGAACAGCACAAACAGGAGAATTCAGACTAAAGAAGCTGGATGACAGTAAGTCCTCTTCAAATTAAAAACAAAAAAAAAACACCCAAAAACTTTACTTTAAGCTTTTTCAGCTTCAAGTACTTCTGAAGATTAACTTGTCCCTCTACTCCTCTGATGGCATGTTACTGCAACTATGGCAATTTAAGGATGGATGCAGGACAAGATCTGGGAGGAGAGATCTTTTACAACCCTAGACGGTAGACAAGCTTTCAGACAAAAAGCCCTTAAGTCTGAAGAAGGGTTTTCATGGCCAAAAGGTCATCCTGTACTCTGCCCTCCCCCTCACAGACAGATAAGCCAGTGTAAAAGTTGTTCCCTCCACCTACTTTTATCTACAAATATTATCCTGCATTAGTGTAACATTTTACTAACACTGCTCAAGAAACACATGGGACAGCACACTGGATTTTCAGGACTGGCTTTAAGTCTCAAGCAACTGTAGGAGATCAGTCATCATCTAAGTTCAGAACAGCCTCGAGTTCCTCAGAGCTGGTGAGAATGACTGTGCCTAGACTGAGGAAAGCACTGTGGAGGGAATCAAGTTACTGGCAGCCACAAGTCAGGAGTTCGAGTGATAATCATGAGTCCTCTTCCATTTTAAAATAAAATAAATCTAAAAAAAAGTCTTCATATATGATTATTCCAGTACTCAGCTGTGGCTGGAAGAGGGGAGGAAGGGAAGGCAGCAAGAAAAAAGCTGGGGAATTCTCCCTGTAGGTCTGAATAAAATAGCTGAATGCAAAACCAAGTAGCTTTCAACTGCTTGATCTGAAGGGGTAACACCTCAACTATCCTAGACTGCTAGCTTAAAATAGGCTTCTATAATCAGCTTACAGAGGAAAATTTAGCATTATGAATTGATGGATCTTTTAGCTTTCACAATTCAGTACCTGTTAAATCCTGAATAATTGCAATACAAAACAGAAACTACCCTCCTTGACACAGATGTCTTCCAAACTGAAATTTCTGCAGCAGTTCTTTACACTCTGTTTTCATGACTAGAAGAAACTGCAGGCATGTTTTTTTTCTTTTTTTCATTTCCATGGCAGCTTATTGTTTTCTAGTATCCATTACTGATTTCACCATTTGTACAACAGGTACATCCTTGGCACTGTTTCTTCAGCCAAGACCTTGACCAGCAGGACATGAGTCTCTGCCCAGCCTGCCCCAAAGCTGGCACAGCCAGTGTTTTGCACTTGGTGACTGACACTTCTCCTAACTTGCAGAACAAGTGAACATTCTCTGTGTTTCAAGAATGTTACTGTCAATACATGGCATAAGCCAACAAAAAAACCCAGATTAATTCAGCATGCTGGTATTTAGATAACACACAGAAAACTGTATGTTGGTATCACCCAACTCCATAGAACCTTATTTTTCACTGTTACACCCTAGTCACTAAAAATGGCAGAATCCAGACAACAATGAGAAAGATAAAGAGACCTCTTCTTTAAAACACCTCTTTCAAATCTCTGCATTTTCAAATTTTACTATTTCAGAAAACTTCATAAACCTAATTTGTTTTTAAATCAATTAGTGTTTTCCCTGAATCAAGACATGCAATCTTGGCCACCAAATATAAGTTCGGGTGAGGATCCTAGCTTTAATTTCTGGCACAAAAGGACTTCAGCTTTCATGCTATCCAGTTCCTACTTAGCAGAAAGCAGAGAGGCATATATAACTAATGTTTTTACTGACACAATCTGCTGTGAAATTAAGCTTTCAGTTAATCTTTAAGATAATTCATATTTTCTTTTGCAGCTTAAAGTCAGCTTTCCTTTAGGTTTTTAGGCATTTCCTATCTTTTCAATTTAAGAACTCCATTTTAGATTTAGGTTGCCTATCACTATGTGCAATATAATAACTAAGATCTGTTAACATTACAATTATCACTGAAGTAAAATGGCCCCTCTACATTTTTATTTTGGCATCAAAATAGTCTTTGAAGTAGGCCAGGCTTGAAAACCAATAAAAAACCTCAATGCACAAATGTCCAACCATCTGGAAAAAGTGATACTAAACAGCTTTAACTTTACTTAGACACCTGCAGGTCAAAGGAAAAGTTAAAAATAATTCAATACATTCAATTCATTCAAAAACTATTATTAATAAATCTGCAAAAATCAGCTTGGTGAAAAGAAAGACGTTGACTTGCATTTAAAATGAAATGCAAAAATCACAAAGTAAGAGGGGAAAAAGGACGCAAATAAAGAAGGGTTAGACTGGAGTGAAAGACAGGAAGTTAGCAGGGCAAGAAATATCACTTTGGTCTATACATCATCACATTTTTGCTAATAATGCATATAATGTACTGATCAAAAAGAAGCACCATGACTTCTGCTCTTGATATCACTGATTTTGACCAGTGGTTACTAAAAAAAAGCTATGGAATGAGCAACAAGTGAACTGGATGTAATGATCAGAAAGTAAGAGACTTCCCAGATCATTCAGAGCCAGATTTCATAACACTCCACAGATGTTAGAGATCAGGACACGTTACTGGATGATATTGTGAGCGCATTGTGCTTAAAAAATAAACATAATTACATAATATCTTTAAAAATCTACAGAAACGGGATTTTACAAACCATCCGGTTTCTGGGATTTTTATTATATCATTATTGTTGTTATTATTGTATTTGCTTCTCTCTCAGTACTTAAACCCCTGGGCAAAACCCCAACATACTACCACATGATGAGCTACATATTCTTGCTCTGTATTGCCAATCTTTATGATATTGTTCTACACTATTAGCTGTGTGCTTTAAAACTTGACTTCCTGGCAATCTCTGGAACTGTAATTTTTCTCCCCAGGAGTCCCCAACTCTTGATGCTACACAGAGCAAAGAACAGGAGTAGGATTGAAGGATAGCATTTACACACAAAAGGAAAAGAACAGATCCTACAGTTTGCAGTTTTTAACCTCATGATATTCTGAGGCCTGACTAAATATATTTGAAGATAGAAAAGGCAAACTTTCAGCCCAAGAAGAAATAAAAGAGTCAATGATTTGGAATTTTTCTTGATGTGAGAGTAAAAACTTTGACTGTCATAAAAAAATGCAAAATACTGAACTCTTTTGAACTCATATTAGTTCCTTTCAAGATGCAGCAGTTGAGGGCTTGCAGTGTCTTCACTGTAGCTTTCAATGTCTTGAGAAAGGGTAAGCATAAATCCACTGATCTGAATTTTACTCTTATTAGCAATTCTTTAGCATCTTAGAATATTTTACTAGATATTGCTGATCACTTTTCCTTCTCAATAGTGACAGGACTGGTCACATTTAGTTTGCAGAAGTGATACTAACCTAAGTTTTGCCAAAATAGGTTAAGCTAACATCCAAACGATGAAAACTGGCAAGAAATTTGTATTTGAACACCACAGAGTGTGCTCTCCACGTTCTAGACAAAAAAATTTACTCAAGGATTTAACTTGATTTTTATGTACTGAAAAAAGAAGATTCATACAAGATCTTTGCAAAATTTAGAATGATTTTAAACTGCAGCTTTACAGAAGACAGCTACCAGTCAGTAATTTTTTAAAATAAACATTTTTCAAATAAATAAAGTTTAAATTTTCTTAGACAAACATTAGCAGTATCGCGTCATTTGGTTTATGGCACTGCAACGTGGATCACAAGCAGTAAAATCAAACAAGTCTGCTACCCTTCCTCATGAAAATTTGAGAGGAAAGAGTCCAATAGGGCATAATGCCAAAAGTGATCCTATGTGATTTCTGCTTCTAAATGCTTCTCTGCTCATTTAGGTACATAATTTCTATAAACTCTGAATTAAAAAAAAAAAGCAGGTTTTCTTGAAGTTTAATAGCACTTTGCTTTTCTTCATTCTAATGGTATTTTTCTTTCAGTAGGCAAAAAGTATAAACATCTTCAGTTTTTCTTTAATTATAGATGTGCAGACAGTGCTGTTTCATTACTCATTTTCAAAAGCATTTGCTCTGAAAAACATGCTTCACATTCCAGAATAACACATCTTTCTAAAGACTGGTATGCAATCTTCTGTTTTTCTAAAAACAGTTTCTTGGATTTCCATATACAAACTATGGACTTGTTTTCTCTTCTTTTGTTACAACTAATTTGGAGAATGCATAAGGCCTTTAATTACCAAATAAATTACAGTGAATTTCACAGTGCCTGTGAAAAGGCACCTCCTTATTTTCCCTTCTGCTGCCTGTGATGTTTGCTTAAACTGACAGGTTTCAACTTAATTTGTAACAGGTGAAAAATTACACTCAGTTTTAAACACCATGTGGCAATATCACCACCCTTTTGTTGGTCAGGGCACAATAATGGATGAACTGAGAAGAGACAATGTGAACACTTTGCAAGAGCAAAGATATCCTATTACATCTACTTAATACCACAATGCCACAATTCTATGCTTGGAAAATTTCTGCTACTACAGAAATATTAAATAGTACTGACAAATTCTGATTTCATCCACCTTTTCTGTGTTTTCTGTTGTTTTTAAAGCAAATGTGAACACTCTTGTACTCACTCTGACATTCTATGAACTGATGAATAAAAGTGCAGTCCCCTCCACTCTTTGAAAGAAAGTGCTCTAGTAGAGAAAGAAACACTTCAGTTTACATCTTCTTATCATTTTCAAATTGATGCAACAAAAATTTGTAAGGCATATTAACAATATTTGTCAGTGTATTCATGATGGACTTTTGAACCAAATCTGAGTTAATATGCAAGCAGACAAGACATGAAATTGAAATGATGTCTGAGTGATACTAGGAAATAGATTATTACTCTTTTAAACTGATCAGAAGAAAGAAGTACTTCAGTTGCATTTTCAAAAGAAACATGTTTTTAACCTAAATTCTTCAGCATTTTTATTAGCTTTAAAAGAGTATTTTCAGAGTTTTTCACTAATCTTCAGGTTGATTCTTCATAGTTAACACCATCTATTTTAAAAGTGTTGTTGAATGTATGCTTATACTTTTTAAACAGTTGCACTTTGAAAAGACAGTTCTGCAGCAGAGTTCCTAAAACTGGGCTCTGTTCCCAGGTTTACTCAAGTCTTTGTTCAGGTCCCAACTCCATCAGAATCCTGCATCTCTTCAAGGTGCAAACCCTTCCTTTCTGAAGAACCTCAAAAATCCTTTGACCAAGAGACCAGCAGTGGTAAAAGGTTGGCACTAGCCCAAACTTGCAGAATGTGGTACATTCTAACCAAATTGTTCAATCATTATCTCTGACATCAGAAGCTCATCTGCTAAGCTTTACTGTATTTCAAATTTACTCTAAAAAATAAACTTCTTTTAACCCACAAGGACAGAGCTTTTAAAAAACAGCACCGTGGCTGTAAAATTTATTTTCCACATTTAAACTTCCTTTTTTTTTTTTTTTTCTTATTTTCATGTTTACCTGGTTCTCTAAGTGACTGTATACAAATTTCTCGTATCTTTCTTCATGTAATATTTGGCTCACAAAATTTAAAGATGAAAGCCAGGTGTGGTATGGCACACTGAGAAAAATATCACTTTTTGAAACAACTTAGTTCTACACAACTTTTATCAGGGGCTTGCTGTACAAACAAGTTCCTCTTTTCTGCACAAGCTTTTCTGTATGTCCAATAAGAGAAAATGAATACCTAACCATCATCCTCTATTACACATATTTTATTAAAAGCCTCTGGAGAAGCTATGAGTTCCTAGCTCCTCTGTAGCTCTTGACTGCTACAGCCACAGAAAAAAAGTAATGTAAAACCATTATTCTTGTCATGGCCAGGTAGTGTGCCTGTGCACACACTATGACACAAAGAGAGACAAAAGAATTTTTAAAAGCATACTGATTTTAGTTGGGTTTTACAGTTTTCCTCTTTCATTCCCAAAGCTGCTCAATCTGCATTATAAGCCTAAAATTCTTAGCTCTTCTAAAATAATGCAAAACTGCATAGCAAAAAAAAACCCTAACCAACCAACCAAAAACCAAACCAAAACCAAACAAAATCCTCCCCAAAAAAACTCCCAAACAAACCTACAAACCTCAAAAAAAAACCCCACAAAAAAGCACAAAAAAAAAGAAAAAAAAAAGCAAAAAAGGCAAAAAAAAGCACCCAAAACAACCAAACCAAACCCCCAGAAAAACCAGCAGTAACTGCTTCCTGCTGCTTTTAAGAGAACAAAATCCAAAATCTGACAGAGCAAATAACTGCCCATCTGTCATCCAAGGGCTACATAAGGGACTGGAAGATGCAAAAAGGCACAGAATGTCATGAAGAGAACACAGGGCAGCAAGCTGTAAAATGCCAGAGAAATGGGGATGGATCAGGTATGGCAGAGATGCAGAAAAATGTACACTGACAGAATAATGAAAAGCTATGCTAAAATACAGAATAATGAAATAGCATGGTATGTGCATGACAAAAAAGGTGATAGATTGTATAAACACACAAAGAGGACTTGAATGAGTAGTTATATATTGTCTGTACTCAAAGAAAAATAACCTGGCAAACAGCTTCCTAAAACTTCCAGGTTTAAGTACAATTTCCACTGTTACTCATAGGATGAAGGAATCTATCTTGTCATGCATCAATTCAGATGACACTGACTCTTGTACAACCCAAAATAAGTCCAAAAGGGATTGCTTCTTCACCTTTGACCAAAAAAGTGAGTTTCGGTGACATAACGATATTCGCTATAATCACATAATGATCTTAAATGGGCAATTTTAAAATTTGGACTCGTAAAAGGTATCAGTATTTAAAAATCTCACATGACATTCCTACCAACAATTTTAAAACAAACAAGAAGTGTTTCTTTAAAAAAAGTCAAATCTAGCATGATGTCATAAATCATTCATCTACAAAATAATTCATATTTGAAGTTACAGCTCAAAAGCTTTTACAAAATGTTTCAAATTAGCTCTAGTTTTAAAAAGAGAAAAGCAGATCTTTTCTTAACCATTCTATCAAAAATTAAGCTACTACCAACCTAAAATTATGCATCAGCAAGATGGATGAATCTATATAAAAGTAAAATCTCATGGCAGTGGAGAGAAGTGGGAACAAACATTGCATGTCCTGCTTGCTAACCTCTGTATGCACCACAGCTAAGTGCCTGAAATGCTAAGACACTTAGGAGCAATCAGTACTCTGAGCTTTAGGGGAGGCTTTGGTGAAGCTCCTGTAGGTGTTTAACAGATCTCTCCTCCTGCTCCCAATAAGGACCAGCCATGAGGTTATGTCATGATTAACTTTTGATTTTGCTACTGGTCTCCCTAGTTAAGAACCTCATAATTTACAAATATGCATATGGAGCTTTAAAATTCTGTTTCAAAAATATAAATACAGGAATCCTTAAACACTGTGACTATTGGTAAAAACCATGAGTTCTCTGTATAAATCCTTGAACCTTCAAACCAATGCTACCAGCATTCCTCAGATTGTAGAAGCAAGCTACATCAAGGGAAAAATGTACATCTACGTAAGAGGACAAATATATCTCAGCCAATTAAACAATCTGGAATCATAACTGGAATATTTTTTGCTGTATGTGATATTGGACAACTTCACTCAAAAAACTTTATGTATGTTAAGACACATGAGCTAAAATATTTGGCTCTAACTGGCTTTTAAAAAACCCTCTCACTTAGTTCAGTCTGTGTTAATTCCTGTTTCACATAAAGATACTCCTGAGTTTAAAAAAGTTTCCACTGTTTATAAATTTTATATACTCACATTTTTCATACCAAAGTTATAAAAAGATAGATTTTGCTGACTTTACTTAGCATACCCAATTTTACTAGAAAACACTGTATGTCTATGTGTTGCAAGGGAAAATTAAAAGGAAAAACAATCAATGAATTCTCCACTTTCTTGTGTCACAACCATGACAACATCCAATCAGTAGACTCCTACTGATTCCAGTGACAGTCCATCAGAAACAAAAAAACAACCCAACAAAAAAAGACAGTCTCCAAGTGGTTTTGTTGTATTTTGCAGAACTTTCTAAAAACACTGTGACTGGAAGTATATTAAAAAAATAAAATAAAAAGAAAGTTCAGGAGTGGAAAAATTCATTTGCAAAGAGAAAAAAAATCCAAGCAAAACTTAAGAGAACATTTTGAATTTGTTCATTTTCAAACATCAACCATAAGACAAAAGGTAGCCTTCAGATACACTACCTTTCTCTGTGCTCCCATTAATTTTAGGTATGAAGTCGTCAACTTGTATGCCTAGGATTAAGAAAGGGCATTATTTTTGGAATCAAGAAAATTGTTTGGGGTTTTGTTTCTTTATAAACACAGCATTTTGAAATGTACCTGGCTTTTCATACCACCTCCTCACAAGTACCTAATCAGACAAACCAGGCAGTTTGATGTGTTTCCTACTAGAGATCATGTTGCTGATTGTTCAAACGTCTAAGAGGTTATTAACGCCAAAGAATTACTGCCTATTACATACATATACAAGTGTATAGATGTATATAAAATGTATTTTAAATCTAATGGCTCGCAGGCCCCTCCAAGCCCCGGGCCAGAGCGAACACCCGCTCACGCAGCGCCCTCTGCCGGCCCTGCCCCGACACGGACCCACCAGTCCAGGAGAGCTCCCTACTGGGAAAACGGGGAATTAGAACTCTTCTGCCAGACACCGAGACTATAAGAGTATCATAACAAAAGTAACGGAATAGCAAACGCGGAAACCAGCTTGAAACAATAAATTCATCACACCTACCTAAGCTGTTGTGTTCTTTAAGAGTTTTCTCTTGAAGGTGTTCTAACCGTACTGTAAACAGAAGTCCAAGAAAAAGGTATTTCACAGATTAAAAGAAAAACAAATAATCAAAGTTTTTTCCCCCGCTATTGACTAACCTTGTAAAGCAGTCAGCCGCTCATTGGTGAAGTCATTATCAGCTTGCAAAGCTTCTATTTTTGCTTGAAGCTCTTGCTCTCTTTCTTCCATTTCATCTATTTTATGCTGCAATTCCTTTTTCTCAGCCAGTCCTTTTTGTTGGATTTCTTCTTGTCTTCCTTCTGCTACCTGCTCAAAAAGATTTTTTAAATCCCCAAAAAAATCAAAATTAACATGTGGAAGAATAGATCTTCTTGTTTTTTATGTAAGTAGTTCTATGTAAGTATCTTTCTTTGCTATTCAGATAAAGAAAATGAAAAAAAAAGCAAAATCTATTAACTTTATACAAATTTCACTTCAGAACATCTTGACTAACTTTTTGACTGAGAAACATAAATTTTACAGCACCAGTAAAGGGTCCTAGAACTAAGAAATGCCCAAAGTCTCCAGCATCTCAATTCAATCAAAACCAAGAACCCTTCTGAACTGAATGTACACTGCACAGACAACCTTGATTGCAAGCTACATCTTTTTCCTTGCTGGATCTCAAGAACATAAGATTTAAACAGTCTCCTTCCTCAAAACAAGATAATAAGTTTCAGTTTTGATCCTTCTGGGTATACTCCTCATCATCAGTGATCAACCCATTACTGGGAAACCAACTGCCTTAAGAGCCACAATTTAATGTTTTAATTTGGAAAGAAAAATTTCTCTGAGGTACTGAACTAGGAACCTAGGTTCCAATTCCAGTACTTATCCAAGATAAATGCAACAACTGTCTCAGGTCTCCAGAGATAACACCATTACCTTCCTCCTCCACAACTCCTATTTATCTAGATTGGAGACTCTTGGAGAGCAGGCTTTATCACAAAGCGATTATTCTGTTCTCCAGCATAAAGAACCTAAAATATTAATTTACTTAATTCATACACTTAGATATTTAGTTTCATATCAAACTTGATAGCAAGATGGAAGATGAGCCATATTATTACAGTGTGGTGGACTAGTTATGTTTGTTGTAACTGCATGAAGAGGCAACATGAAATCCAAATTTATTTCTAATTCTAGTTCTTATTCCTCTTACCTTCCAAAAGTTTAGCTTGAAAGTTACTAGTCCAAATAAAAGCAGCTGGATATAAAGTTTTATTCTACACATCATTTTATACTATAATATATTTCAGCCCCAAAAATATGGCACCTTTCAAAGTGAATGAAGCTGGAACCTTTTTAGGAAGTTACTTAACTGATGCCAGTTTCAATTACATTAAAACTGAACCTAGAGACTATGTAGATGATATTCATCTTTCTATTGTTAACTTTTTCTTAACAAGTTTCTTATTTTTTTTGTTTGCTGCATTAGAAATTAAACTGTATTTATTTGTTCCATTTATCACATTTATTCTATCCTAAGTCAGATGAAATTCTGTCATTACCTTTAGCTTGTCAGAAAGATCTTTAATTTCATTTACAGCTCCATTGTACTTATTAGCTAATTCCCTTAATTCTTCCTGAGTCCGCTCGTTCATTTCTTTCAGGTGTGTACATTCATCTTCTGTGTTACTTAAACTCCTCTGCAAGACAGAATTATTATGCAATGAATAATAACAAAAGATGGACAATAAACTACCAAACAGTGCAGATGATCTATTTTTTCCAAGCAGGTTATATGTACAGGATGCCAACTAGTCTTATGAGACGTCTTGACCAAGGGAATAGAGTAAATAATGATAAATGAAAAGAAAATAAAGGAAAAGAGAATAATGCAAGATGCTATAGGGGCAGAAAATCTTATTTCAGAAGTGTCTCTAACACTTTGTAAAAGCTCATTGTAAAAGTTCCTTTTAAAGCACACTTTGTACAAGTGGTTAAGTGTACATTTCCATAAATGCTGCAGTTTAAACAAGATCTTATAGCATCTTTTTTAATGCATATATGTCATTTTCCCTGTGCACGTCCCAACACTGTAACTTCTGTAAGACAGCATCATGAATTTTGAAAGCAGGGAGAAAAGGGAAGAGCTGAAAGAACAGCTTCTCAGTAATGGTTTAACAATCTTAGTTGTGTCCAATAAGAGAAGTAAACACTACTTAATATCCTGCAAGTGTCAGAGTACAACAGATACTGACATAACACAGCAACAGAGCAGGGATCTAAACAGCAGTAGTTACAACTATTTCAGCACTTCCAGAAGACCAGGCATAAAACTTCAGTACCTCCACTTCAGATAATTTTCTGACCACTTCAATTTTCTCCTGAAGGACCCGCCTCAGGGACTCTTTGGCTGTTGTCTCATAGTTGTGTTTGTCTTCCTGTAATGCTATAAGCTCTTTTCGTATACTGTCTTCTGTTTGATTCTGCACATACAAAATAATTCAAGAATAGAATAATTACTGTTTTGCTCATTAAATAAATTAGATTGTGATAAAGCCTGTTCTATTAAAAAATGTTCAGCAATTTCTGGCAGATAAGAAAATGTTATGTACATATCAGTGATCAAAGATTCTTGACATGACTGGGTATAAGTAAGTTATTTTTTTAAGTGTACGTATAGCAGCACACATTCAGTGTTCATTTTTGATCCCGGGAAAATTATGGTGCTTTTTTTGGTCACTGCTAAGACAATGTCAGGCCTAGGAGACATAGAACAGGACAAAACAGGTCCTAGAGGTAAGACCTTAAACAGGACCTGCAGAAAAAGTTCTTATAATGTAGGTAGTTGAGAGGAAATAGAAATTAAAAAAAAAAAATTAAAATCTAAGGCAGATATAGGTGGCCTAAACAACAATCAGGGCAGCATATACTTGTAACTCTGAATACCGGATAGGACATGGGCAATGAAAACAAAAACCACTTATTGAGACACCTTGAAATACAGAGCAGATACACAGTTTTTGTGCTACTCAGATTATCAAAGTTGCCTAGGCTCATTTTGGAAAGCTTATGTTTCAAATGCCTTCCTACAATTAACTACTTTCAAAACACTTGAAAAGAGATGCCTTTCAGCATTCCTAATATTTGACTTTAAGTGAGCTACTTACCTTTGAACAAGCTTGTAATTGATTTCCCATAACCTCTAGTCTTGATAGCAGCCTGTCCTCATCTATTAAAGCCTAGAAGAAGTATCACCTTAGAATTATCACATGCTTTATGTAGTGCCAGTAGAGTTCTGCTTTAAAGATCTGAATTTTGTTGGAGTACTTACTGCTAATAGCTATGTCAAAGGTACACAACCACTAAATTTATTAAACATTGTCTTTTGCACAGTTTTAGAGAACCACCATAAAGTTTTTATTATTTCTGCTGCTTTCTCCCTGCATTAACAGCTAAAATTTATATGGCAGTGCATAGTTGAGTCCATAAGGAAAGGATCCTGCAGATACCTGCCAACTAGTATCTGAAGCCTCTTGTGTGACAGCAAGTAGTCGCTGAAGGGTTGCCAGCTTCTGTTCCAACATTTGTTCCCGATGTAAGGCTTCCTGTGAAGAGAGCAGGGCACCAGTCAGTTCAGCTAGAACAACTCCGGAAATCAAGCAACAGAAGAGATCCCAAAATACAACAAAAAAAAAGAAATGTGAGTAGCAAACACTGTCAACTTGCTCAAAACCATAGTAAGCCCATTCCATTTTATCCATCCACAAATTTATTTGGATAGTTTAGTCAGAAAATGCTACCCTATAACCTCAGGTTCCTAAACCATTCATTTTTCATTCTATGTTGCACATGCTGAGGACACACTGTTATTCTTCCCACAACTTAAAGATACTTCATCTTGTCAATAATTTAAGTAACAAAACTGCAGACACCAAAGGACAGCTTGGCAGCTTCCATGCAATGAGCTGTTCATCCTCAAATGAGGTCACAAAGAGAAATGCCAAGCAAGAACTACTATTTCTGTTTGATTTTTGGTTTATGACAGGAAGACAGAAGAGCATCTTCGTTAACTCCAGGATATGGAGAGAGAACAGATTGGTGAGTGAATATGTATTTGGCTTCCAAAGAAAGAGCATCTGCATGAGCTCCTTCCTGCTATGTCAGCAAATACATATAAAGATAGTATCTATCTCAAAAGCCTTGATATGAACAAATAAAAATTGCCATTATCAAACAAAACCAGGCAAAATAAATCAGTAGAACTTCTACAGTTAAACCTGGATAGAATTTACCAGCAAAAAAGCTTTCATTTTGTTCCCAGAAAGCTGATCTCATCATCCTTTCTAAAGAGTTTACTTTAATCTATCAGCACACAGTTTAATATGCTACCATTTCACAGTCTAACTCTTCTGTGCCATGACATCTTGGAAAAAGCACACCTATTAAACTGACACAGAAGCAAGCACAGAAAAGCTGGTGATGCCAGTGAGGAAGAAGAGCTGCCAGTACTGTCCCTTCCTTGGTAGTTTCTAACAGATACAAGCCACAGGATAAGATTTGTGTTTTGAGCAAAAATATTCAGCCAAACTAAATGCCCTTAAAAGAAAACTTACTTGTAGATACTGTGAAAGCTGAAACAATTCCTGAGAATACATACTGGGAGTGTTAGCAGCAACCTGAAAAAGAAGATAAGTAAGAATCAGAATGATTTTTGATTTTTCATTAAACACAAATAATGCAAAATTCACTTAAATCTAGTCACAGAGGTAAACTTTAGATTATCTAATAATAGCATTTTGCTTAGTTTCTTGATCTGTTACTATTTATGCTTCTTTTAATCATAGAACTTGCCAACTGGGGATTTAGGTCCCATTGTGTTTCTGCACAAGTTCTTGAACCACCAATACACCAATGAGTTTAAAGCTTTTGGTACAACTGAGACTGAACTGACAATAAAGAAACTAGGGGCACAAAGGTGAAGCCATTCAACTCAGTGACAAACATCAATGGTAGGCTTACAACTCAATGTCATCACATATATTATGACTGCACACTTCCTGCTGACCTACGAGTTACCATCACTGCATCCCTTTTAAAGTATCTATTTCAGAATCCAGGAATACCTGTATTGTCTTTGCATAATAACAAACTGTTTTTCACTTGGAGAGAAGGGGGGGTTGCTCTGTGGATTTATTTCAGCCAATCTATTTACTAATTCTTGTAGGAAACTTTTTTTAACTGTTTTCCCACAGTTATACCTGCAGTCCTTCCTCTGGATTTCTAACCTTGCCCTGGATTCAAGCCACAGATATTGTTTTGAAATCTCAACTTCCATACAATCTATAAACTCCTCAGGCTGCTGGTTTCACAAATAAGTTTCCACAGTTTCTGGAAATTTTGTTATTTGTGCATAAAACTCTGATTGGAATCTATTTAAGTGCATCTTTCTTTTTAGAGACTAGAGAAATAATCAACTCCTCATCACTTTTCTCAAGGGAATACCTATTAGCAGCTTTTCTACAAGTTCCCCACATTACCAAAACTGAGTTTAAGAATTACACTTAACAATACTGACTCCATGACTCTTCAGTGAGCAGCTCTGGCTCTACAAGAGAGGCAGAGAGGTTTGCCCTCAATCTTCCTTGGGAGCATGGCAGTGCTTTCCAGACTGTGCAGTGCAGCTTCACCATAAATAATGTGATATAAAGAAAACAGACCTCACCCAAACATCAAATAATGAGCTACTCCTGGGTCCCACAGAACACCAACTATTAAATTATGCAAGACCTGCTAGTCTGTCAACCTGTACCTGGAAATTAATCATCTTAACATCAATGGTTTTGTTCCAAAGCCATGTTTCAGGTGCCACAATGTAAAAAGTCAGCTTACCTTCAAATTACCATTGTAATACTGCATTACTTCTCTACCTTAAATGTCACTCAAAATATTAAACTAGGTAAAAACAGTCAGTGGAAAACACCAAAATGTTGCTGGACAGATTTCACTACTTCTTCACCTTTATAACAAGTCTGAAAATAGCATATGTCAGAATAAGGCATAAACCAGCAAATTACTAAATTACCTTGTCAACAGGACTTGGTAATGGTGCATGGATAACACTGAAAAATAAAAAAGTTTTATTTTAACATTATTATTTAAAAATACATAAATTTTGTACTTGGACATTTTCATCAACACTAAAAATATAACACCATACATTTTTACTATTTCTTACTTGAACATGAAATTATAAGGAAAATCTATAATAATTTACTTTTACTTATCTTCCCACAAGCAAGCAAAGACACTCTAAAGCTTCATGCAAGTATTTTGGATACCAATGATAAAAGAATATTTAAATAAGCAATAAACCCCATAAAATTGTTGATAATGAAAGATGACTAAAATCATGCAATTTGTGATTAGCACTCAGTGCAAACAAAATGTTAAATTTTTTTGTTTCTACTCCTCTTGGAAGATTCTCAAAAAAGGGCATATACACAGAAAATGCTGTCAATATTCATCTGAGTTTCTGTTAGCTTCACTTTAGTCGAGTTTATGTGCATTTCAAAGAGCCAAAATAAAAATCACAAATAAAGAAAGAGGGCAGGAGAATTTGCATATTTGCTTTCTTTTTCTCTATATTCTTCTGTTTCTAATACCCATTTCAGCAGAGTAAACCACAGTCAGAAAAGCCCAACTACATAAGAATTTTTTTCTTCTTTTAGTGAACTTCTTTATTTTTCATAGTTGTCTTAATTATTAAAAAAAACCAAGCAGATGAGGTTTTTTTTCTCATAATGCCTGCAAAAGAACCATGCACTCAGTTACTTGCTTTGCAGGATTACAGGAAAATAAACTGCTCCCATGATGACTTTAAACATAATATCCATCAAATCCTCATCATACAGTAGCTGAATTTTGGTACATGGGAATATATATTCTTACTCTGATCGCAATCGAGCTTCCATTCCATCTGGAAGGAACAGTTTGATTGTGGAGACTATACATCCATGGGTAACTGAAAAGAAACAAATACTAAGTCATCATGATCATTACTATTTAATTTTAAGTTCAGTACTTAATGTTACAGTAACCAAGCAAACTGTCTTAAGAAACCTTGAGACAGGTAAAGAGAAGGAGGCATGAACACCTTCAAGCATCAGTGCCTGGGTCTGCCTTCTCAAACCTCCTCTGGACACAAGAAACTTCACAATTACAAACTTGAAGAGGTTATGCCATGTACTCAGTCCTGGCTGTGGAGCAGTTCCAGTTCCAACTCTTCCACATTCAGCAATACCTGAAACTTGTCTTTACTGTAGTAAGCTAAAAAAGTGAATGTTTTGATCATGAAATGAGTGAAGAGAAATGGATCTTACCTGCACCAGGTAATGGGAATGCAGAGGTATAAACAAAATAATGAGCTGCCTTTTTGACAAGATTCCAACAAGCATATCCAGGGACTTAGAAGGTAACACGACCAATTTGTGTCACCAACACTTACTTCAAAATCTGGAACTTGCCAAGCAATTGTTATTTACAAACAAGGATTGAAAAGGAAATGCAGAGGAAGTGTGTAGGAACCACTGAGAAGGACATCCCTTTGAACACCGTAAGCAGCATCATTCAAGACAACACATTTCTATTTTGGAGTGCTTGTAGTGCACATCTACTGCATAGCCCTAGACAAGTGGTCTTTCATTTCAGAAGAGGTAAACTTGCTCCTTGAGGACTAAATTCAAGATTTGTTTAACTCGAGAAAGATTCTAAGGAATAAGAGGGGGAAACACAGTATTTGATTCTTACATCAAGTTCGAACTTTCTACACAATGTTTTGAAAAATGTTACTGATATAATTTTCAATGCCTTTGCAATCAGTCAAATTGTGTGTGTGTCTTGGTTGATTTTATCCCCTGTATGGTTCTATGAATTGGGACGTAAAAGTTATTTCCAGATACATGGAAAGATAGCTGTACATTGTTCCCAAAACACTACCATAAGTGAGATACAAATGAGTGTGTGCTCACCTATCATGTACTGCCATACCTCCAGCACCCACTAACGTACAAAAACAAATGCTGCTCTCCTTTCTCGGTTATTAATATCAGCAAAACAGTTAATCTGGCTTGGAAAAAAAAGGGCAATGGGCGTTTTAGGACACTGGTAATACTCCAGGGAAATGAGACAGGTCTTTAAGGAAGCTACCTCAATACAATCTAAAAATAACAGGAGAAATGATCCAACCAAGACAAGTTGGTTTTAACCTTTATTTAGCTAATGCTTTGTAGACGTATTCTCCTGGCTAGAGCATCTTGTTTTTTCAAGCTGACCTGGTAAAGTATTAAATTTACATGCCAGGGCAGAACAGATTAAACTGCAGGCTTTGGGGTCTTTATTTACAATGGAATAAATCCGGTTTGCAAAAACACTTAAAAAATACATTAGCAATATTAGCTGCACCCTGAAAAACATAGCTTTCATAATGCAGAATTCCTTCTTTTAGAGGAAATCAGTGATTTTAATAAGAAAAGATTGGGATACCTGACATTAAATACCAACAGCCAGCTTTACCTTCGGGTCACATCAGGTAGGTTTGCTGTAAGATTATATAATTCTCAAGTTTTTCTGTCAACAGCTAGACTGACAAAAATCTCCTAAAATCTGCAGGAGCTTTATTTGTGTCAAACTGGGATATAATGGGCATCTAGCAAAAGGTCTCAAATAGACAAGTGACTGGGAAAAGGTACCAAGCATTTTGACAAACTTAAAAAATTAAAATAGTAAGAAAGGAAACAATATCCAAACTCTGCAGTCTCACCTTTAGCTATCGGTTCACTGCAATTGGAAAAATAAAGAGAAAGCCTGAGGTAAAGCAACAGAGAAAACATGAATACAGTACTGACTGCACGGAACAGCAGCAATGGTTTTAATTCAGGTCTACAGTATTTCTTTTGAGGAATTAACAAGAAAAGGCAGTAAAGCAACCCCTGGTTTCCCAATGGAGCTGAGGCACCCCTTGTCCCCATAGCTCCCCCCCCTCTCCATCCCACTCCCCTCCAGGCGCTCCGCGGGGCCGCCGCTCCCGCTCGGCCCCGGCACAGCCGGCATTGCGCAGCGCCGCCGCCAGGGGGCG
>WBNO01012082.1:20497-56394 GCA_013400575.1 Peucedramus taeniatus
GCCCCACAGCCACTGCTGCCTCCACAGCCACGGCTGCCTCCATGGACTCCAAGAGCTGCCCCACAGCCACTGCTGCCTCCACAGCCACGGCTGCCTCCATGGACTACAAGAGCCGCCCCACAGCCACTGCTGCCTCCACAGCCACGGCTCCATCCACGGCATGAAACAGCTGCCTCACATTCACAGCTCTCTCCACGGAGCAAAGCCCTGCTCCTGCTCCATTTGCTGTTCCACACTTCAGGCACAAACTTAGTCCCCTCCAACACACGGAGCTGCCCCACATTTCACAGCTCCAAAACCCCTGAGACCTGTCCTAAACCCCGACAGGTTCTGCTGTACTATAGCACATAAACACAGGTACACAGAAACCATTTCTGCTGGTCTCAATTTTTGCTTCCTAGAGAGACAATTTGCCAATGATGCTCTCATTTTTATTTTCACTCGTTAATGTGGTACCCAGCCCTGAGGAGCCCCCCACACTCCTCGGGGTCTGTGCACTGCCCTGCAGCACACACTGGGCTCCCCACTTGCACGACCTCCCTCAAACATCCCATGGCAGAACAGATGTAGGAGAGAGTCCAAACCTGACTAGAAAAGAGTGCATAAACGCTATCTGAACTAAATCACGCCGGTATTATTTGACCTTGCTTTGCAATGCTGCTGCTCCTTGCCATGCAGGGAAGTATCACCAATTAACTTGGAATGCTCTGGCACGAGTGGGAAATTTAGAAAGTGCTAAAAGAATATAAACCACACTAACACGGAGAAAGGCACAGTGAGATGTTAATAGGTAAGTGCTGTATTAAGGAGGGGGAAATAGCCAGGCTCCGTGCTTGTCAGTAATACAGCAAGTGGACAAATAAGGAAACAGGAGGGTTGCAAACACTTCTCCAGGACCTGTTACTGACTTTGGCTCAGCAGCAGAAAAGTGAGGAACTGGTGCTCATACCTGATAACCTGAAAAATCACATACTAATCATGCCACTATTTTAATGAACCAAATCCAGATCACATTTGCAAGGAAATTACTTGCTAAAACACAGCCTGAACAATAAAATAAATGTATTCTAGCAATACTGACAGAATTCAGAATTTACATGGGCAAGTACACTCATTCTGTCCTGTCATAATTACCTTTATAATTACACACAGCAGATTGCTGAAATGTCTTGCGCAAGTAAGGCATTATGTAAATACCAGAGTGCAAAGTGCTTTTAAAGGGAATCACCAATTTAAAAACTACTCTCCTCTCTGTTTCATGACTAGATTAGATTAACAGTAACATCTAAGACTACTGAAACCAACTGGTGAAAAATCCATGCTTATATGCATTCCAACTGCATTCATAGGTAAACACTCTGTGATGATACAATCTTCATTCTCTGCTTGGGGGAGCAGAGAGGGAAGAAAGCAAACTTGTATCCTCTTCCTTATTAGACAGCTCAAGACATTAATTAGTAACATGAGCACAGCTTCCATGTTCAAAGCCAGAGAAAACGACAAGGAAGGCTGCATAATCTGATCACTCATTACACAAATGCCAGGTCACCAGCATTTGTGTAATGTATCGTGCTTTGTAAAACTAACATAAAACCACAGCAAATAACTACTACTGACAAAAATTCATGGCAAGAATTTGCTTACTATGAACTTCCCGCAAATGTTTCCATGAACTAACTGCAATGTGCTGATAAAAGCAAGTCAAGTCCAATTTTTCTTCCAACTAACTCTTGTAATAAAAACTGTTTTAGTCTAAATAGACTTGAATAAATTCAGCTTCTCTTAGCAAGGACAGCATCTCATCAAATTAATAGTTCTAAGTTCATTAGATGCAGTGGATTGCTTTGATCTCCTCCATACTGCTACTACTCATAAATGTTTGCAATCACTTCACATAGAAACATTTTAAATAGCTCCCTATTTAAATAACTCCCAATTTCAGCTAGGCATCCTAGAGTTGCATCTTTGCAACATCATTTTTGAGAAGAGTAAAACAATGTGATGAGACCTTCACTACAATGAATCACTCAAAAATCCTACAGCTCCAAAAGCTCTCCATGACAAAATACCACCACCACCCTTACTTAACAGTGTTTTCTTTAAACACATTAATTAACCTTCCGCTGATGCTTCAGATCTGAGAATTACAACCCCGTCTGGCTAAAGACAAAATTCATGAGTAACAGAGCAGGTGCCATCTTTATGTTTTGTTCACTTAATGCACTTTAAGAAATTCTCCTGTTGTGCTGTGGTTTGGTTTGTTGAGCTTTAAAAGGGTTGGTTTGCAAGAGGTTTGCTTTGATGGACATTTCGTTTATTTGCTTGTTTTAAAAAACTTTATCATCAGCCTTCCAATTTAATATTATTCTTTCATTCTTCTCTAATACACTTCTTTTTAAGGATAAGCTCTATGAAGGTCTTGTTTAGAAAAGCAGTAAAGGGGTGATGGCAGTTGACATTTTATTGCCAAATCTGTGTGTTATCGAGTAGGTAGGATTCTACAGAACATGGCCAGAAGTTCAATGCTTACAAAAAGCAGCAGACCCATTAGGGAACTTTAAAAAGTCTTGACAAAATTGATTACAATCGGATAATCCCCATACAGACCAGTCTCCAGAAAGATAAAGAAATGGTTCCTGAAATACTATGTAACTGCAAAAGCAAAGAGATAGAGGCTGCATTTTAATTAACACAGATACAGAGCTATTGCCATAATACAAGATCTCCTGAGCGTGCATACTGGGAAGAAGACAGCAAGAAAAACAAACCAAACAAAAATGTCATCATCTCATTTGTCAGCGGGCAACTTTCTTCTATTCTCATTTTAAAGTACCTGCAGAAATCAAAATCAGTAGCTGTCACAGAAGGAAATAGTGGGTATCCTGAAAAGAATTAAGTTAGCCTGTTTCAAACCTATGCTGACTATTCGATCAAGAAATTCAGGTTCATACTTCTGCCACACTATTAGCTGAAACCTTAAGGTTCAAAGGGCTTGGAAGAAAGGTAATTACAATTATAACAATAAAATCCAAACACAAAAAGCCCAATACAGCACTACATACACATGCTTGTGTTGCACATTTAAAATTGCTGCAGGTCATTTTAAGTGAGGCAATAGATGAACACAGCCCCAGTTGAGCCTCCTTTTCCAGACCTACACTTCCTCTGCACACAGTAGCAGCCACACAGCCAGGGAAGAAAGTAGGCCATGGAAACAACCCAGTAAAGTCCATCTGGGGGCGTGAGGGCAGAAATAGAGTCTGTGTTTTTAGCAGACAAGTTTCTTGATCAGGTACCACATGGGGCCAGGGCTCACTGCCAGCACAAAGGAGGGAGGAAGTAACAAAAAACCAAACAAAACTATTTTCTTACAATGGGAATGTAATTTAGTTTTAAAGACTGGATTGTAGGAAGATGTTCCAAATAAATATACTTGAAAAGAAACCAAAAAATGATCCATACCCTTACCTTTCCGCGTGTTCTCCGTCACATCTACACCAAACTGGATGATGTCACCTGACATAATTTCACATGGTGGGCTTTCCTCAGATCCTCTACTCAGTCTCTGACTATTAATAAAGGTACCATTACTACTTTTAGTGTCTTGAAGATAGAACTGTAAAAAAGCAAACAAAAAGAACCGTAAAATATTTGGGAAAAGTAAGACAAGAAGCAGGAGCACAAGTAAATTTTTATTTATACAGAATTTATTTCTAGAAGATAACAAAGGTATCAAACTCTAAACACCCTCATCAGGATCCAACACCTTCCCATCATCAAGAAGTATTTGTATTTGATTTTGAGTTCACGTATGATTGAATTCTAGCATATATACTATGCAAACAATTGCTACAAAGTGTGCCTGAACTACTGCCTGCAATAGAGGATCACACGTCACTAGCAACAACACCTTTTTCCATGTACATATAACATTTCATATTTAAGCTGGTCAACACACAAAAATTCTAACTGCTCATACATTTAAGGTAACAGTATTGCATGACAAACATGCTGCAGGGAAGGCTACTGAAGGAAAACCTCTGGCAAAAGACAGACTTCAGGAATTGCAATAAAAGACCATGGTGAAACTCAAAGAAAACCAACAGGATGCTTTTACTTCTCAGCAATACTAGTTCACATCATTAACTTAATTTCAAGATTTCAAGTACTTTTGTAAATACCCATCTGCAGAGTTAATAAAATGTTAAAAGCAACTTATTGAATCTGAAACTGCTTTTATGACACAAGACTCGTAGTCAAAACTTCTGCATCTGAGAAGAGGTTATAAATGAATCACCTAGCAGAAGACCAGAGTGACTGCCTATGCCCTGAGAAGTGACAGCACAAAAGAGGGGACCAGAATGTTACTGACAGCCAGGTGTAACTACTGGAATGAGTCAATCTCATTGCTCCAAGATAACAATAGCTGCTACAGGAACCTGCTGGAATGGTAGATATCACTGGCTTCCTGCACTCATAAAAAATCTCATCAAGTCCCAAAGCAGGCATAAGGCTGGGGAAAAAGATGTTGTGTTCAGGGAAATTAATGTATTTCTATCTTTTTTTTTATAAAAGCAATTGACTTTTCTTTTTTTTTTAGCATTCCATGCAAAAATTTCCTTGTTTTTAACTGCCTCAAAAAACCCTGATACATAGCTCAAAACCACAGTGTCAAGGGGAAAGATGGGTTTTGAATGGAGAGCGAGCAGAGCACCAGGGCTCCTCAGATCTTCTATTGGAAAATGACACCGAGTGTATGATATGGATCTTACACGGCATAACACAGTGGCCCTAAGCACTGAGCTGGAATTCCATTGCCTCATTGGACTCAGTAACCAAGTGGAATGCCAGCACAGGAAAGCTCAGGTAGGTATTTGAAATGAAATGCAGTATGTGAAAAGAATGAAAAGCAGTATGTGAAAGACTTCCCTCCTCCCAACAGATACGCCTTAGATCTTCAGTTGAAGGAAAAGAAAACAGGAATCCGTCATAAGCTGATAAAGATGAAGGTAAACATAAATTATGGATAGATCAAGAAATTATGACTGCATTCAGTGTATTAATAATCAAACACACTCTACTCTAAATAATACTCTCCATAGTATTAAATACTATCTATTAACGTAATAGTATATAATATAGCTTTTATAAGTTATATGCTTAAAAGCCAATCAAATTAATTAGCTTGTTAATTTAATAGTCTGAAAGTACTGAACCCTCTCATGGTTCAGTACAGAGGTAATTATTTTTTGCTTCCTGTTTGTTTTGAATTAGCTTTCTTGTTAATTTGAAAATTCTTCTGTTATGAAAAAGTGAGTCACAGGCAAGGAGAAACAAACATGCTTCTGCTTCTTATTTTCTCTTCCCCACCCTTTGCTTCTCTGTGCGTATCTGCCTTTTATCCCTCCCAACGTTTTGATTAATCATTGCCCCTTGTAACCACATTTCTGCAGAATCTGCAAATGGGATTCAGACAAGATAGCACAAGGAAATACAGGACAGTGACCACAGGAAAAGTAGCACAACAGAGCATCAGCCATACAACATTTATAAAATATCAGCAGACACAAAATTCAAACTGCAAGAGGATATTTGTAAACAAATGTCCACAGAAAATAGAAATTAAATTAAAAAAATTAATATCATGTAACTGATGTCTGCTTAAGTGCATACTATTGAACTGTATTACATAAATTTTAGAAAAGTGATGCTCTTTAAGTCTTTTCATCCTGTTTGTAAATACTCTTCTTCCTGCCTCTAGTGAAGAAGCAATATGAGCCACATGTTAGTAGCTGATGTCTAAGGAGGGGAAAACACACTGCCTTAAAATCTTGCTATAAAGGGTTCAGTTATCTTTCATGTAGCCATTCCTCAGGAACCCACTGAGCCAGTTCCTTTCAGGTAGCAAATTCAAATGTTACTTCCATGCTGGTTTTCACTAGTTCAAATGATCTTTCTCAAAGGTCAATCTCTCCATCCCTTTTGCATAATTACAAAAGCTATCTTCAGGAAATAAAATCAAGTGCAAGCCCTGAAACAAATGTGTCTATACATTAACTAGTACTTGCGGCAGCATACTGGTTTTTAATGTACTATTTCATCATGTGCTAAGCACAATGGGCTCTCTGATTCCCAAACCAACACTTTTCACACAGCAGCTGTGTAACACAGCACCTTCTGTGAATCCAGCACCATTTGTCCTCCCTGCTCCCAGTGCAGCCCGAGCTGAGGCAGCAGTGCCAGCTCACAGAGCAGCGGCTCCTGCCCCTCCCAGCTCTCGCTGCTGAGCTGTGCCACCACCTCACCACCTGGACTGGCTCAGGCACTTGTTTAGTCACTGCAAACCAGTTTGAGCTGATGCAAGGTAAACGAGGAGGTGCTTAAGCCGGTGCTGACAGAAAAAAATGGCAGCATATACTGGCCTAATTATACTTGCTTTTATAATTCACTCTCCAGAGCAAAGTCCCAGCACTTTTGTACCTCATATTAACAACAAGTCCAATGTAGAGCAGAGATGGCAGCTCACACACATTCAAAACAACTCAGCTTTTGAGGACTGTTAAAGTATTACCACATCCTTAATTCAAGGGATAGTTGTATATATTGCTCTAGTGCTGGTTTTCCCTCCTTTCCTAAAAAATACAAGGTTATGCACAAAGTATTCAAGAAACTTATGCTCCATTATCACAACATCTCAGACAAAAAAAAAATCCTAGCCTTTCTTCTTTAGTAATTTGTTGTTTATATGCCCTCCCACCTACACATCATTAATAAGATCAATTAACTGCAGACAACTTACCAGGCTGCTTCCACAAAATTTGTGAAGATTTTATTCTAAAGTAAAACTTGCAGTTCATCAGTACAGTCCTCTTCTTCAGTACAGTCCACCTTCCTTAGAAACTATATTATGGAAGGTTTAAAAAACTACAGATGTTTGTTTCCCTGTTTTGCAAGGAGTTATGTACTTATTTCACAAATTTAGTATTTAGAGTATTTCAACTTACTGTTCAGTTTTGTAAATTGAAGAAATGTACCTCCTCTGCTCTGACCTATGGTGCATAAAAATCACATTCCTTCTTCTAGGTCAATACCCAGAAGAGCATCAACAACCTGCTAAATCAGTTCATGTGTTATTTTCATGCAGTTAGATATCACTATGATTTTTCTCCCTATAACAAAGTCCTAGTATTTTCTGATTAGAGTAATAGAAGATTCTTCTGTAGTGATCCCAAACCATAATAGATCAAAACTAAGCACGTAAAATATATTATTTCTAACTGATATTCAGAAATTGCAAATTGCTATGCTCCAGGAGGACAGATTTTAACCTAATTTATTAAATACAGGTTAACTGTTTTCTTCAAAGTAATTAAATCAACTAGCAACAACAAACCCATTCTGTTTAACGATCACTATTGCAACATCTTCCAGGAGGCAGGCTGAAGAGAACTCCTTAATTAGCCTGACAAGTGAGAAAGCCATGAAGTGTTTTCTTTCCCAAGCCATATACAGGCCTGACAGAAGATGAGACACTTCTGAAGGATCTTAGAGAAGACAAAATATGGGCTCAGAGGTATATAGAAAATCTTGAAAAGAAAATAGCACACTTCTTCAGTGATTTGATTATCTGCATTTAATTACAGTACAACTACAGGAAGAAACAACTGACCAGCTTTTTAATACTTCTAATATTTGCTATTACTACGTACAGCCATCATTTGCCATTTTAATATCACATTACTGCTACTCCATCTAATCCAGCTTGAAACTGCAGTTCAGGGCAATTATTCTGAGAGCTACAGTGAGGAGAATTGCTGGAAAACTGAGACAGTTTGTCCACAGAGATGTGAGATTCAGTATGTGAAGAGGAACAACTTCTACATCAAAAAACGCAGGAAGAAGAAACCATTACATATAATTAAACCTATTTCAGCCTCTTTCCATAGCTGAATTAATAATTAAGTAAATAAGTACCAAAATGTAAGCTATTGCCTTCTACACAAAGTCAAAAAGTAACATATTTTATGTATTAAATAAATTTTCACTGCCTAAACAACTCATGTAGAAAAAGAACCCCAAATTCAGAATCTCCTAATTTACCATTCTTTTTCTCACTTCTTATTTCCTTTGTGAAACAAGTACACACAACTCCCACGAGCTTCAGGGTCCTGTTATACCTTTGTGACTTTAGATTAAACCAGAAAGATTTAAATTATTTTGTCAGATTATGAACTATAACTAGTAAGAGGTTGGCAGCTCCATTTTTGCCATGGTTACCACCACAAAGGGGCAGCAAGGCTATTAGCCAGAGCAGTTAAACCATAAAATACTGCAGTTAACGATGAGATTCTTCCCTGACTCACACTAAATAATCATTGAGCAACTAATGCAGGCATTATAAATGCACCCCCTGAGTACTAAAGCTAATACTCAAAAGCAGGAAGTAAATAGGGATCTAGAAATTGGAATACTTGCCCTGGAGTAATACTTCACTAAGCAGTAAGGTAACTGAGTTCATTTACTCGTCGCATGCTGAGAATTCTACCAGGAAACTAAATACACTGTGCACAAGTCCAACTGTGCAAAGCCAAAGACTTTAAAACAATATATACCAGGGTCAAACCAATATAGCCAAAATTTGTCACTGTCTCTAGAAATGTTTTTCTCTCATATTGCTACAAGAGTATTTTATCTTATTTGAAGTCTTAACACTGACAATTTTCTCATTTTGGGAGCAGCACTCTGCTGGCAGAGTATACTGTGCAAACCATACTGAATTCCAGGTCAGTCCTTTGGCTGTAAGATAGAGAAGTTCAAATGCTAAATTACCTCCAGATCCAATTGATTGAGTTCCTCATTCTAGTCTGCTTAGACAAATCCTAAATTCCTTTCCTCTCACTTGCCTAACTCCACCCATCTATCAAGGAAGTAGAAGTATTTGTCTCCATAAGCAAGAGTAATTCACAGGGTGGGGTACATCAAGCAAAATTGCTTTTCTATTTAGTTTTCCATCTCTTAAACACATAGATCTAACAGATCTTTGCCTACTAAACCCCAGCTCCTTCACTAGAAACACAACTAGTGCATTAACTTTTGTGTTCTTACAAAAACGCCTTTAAAAAATTTTTCTAACTACCCCAGGCAGGCACCCACTATGAAACTAAAAGCAAACAGCTGTGAAGAAAGGGATTTTCCAGTCAGATTGAACAGAGTGAAGGAGTGGCAGTTGGCTTTTCAGGGCCTATAATTATTTGGTTTCTCAAGTGCAGCAAAACTTGCTAGTAGTTTTCAGTAACTTTTCTAAAAAAATAATAAACGTTACCACTTTTTCTATGCAGTAATAAAAGAAAAAAAAATTGATATTCTTTGATATAGCATGGGACAAGAAAAGCCACTGTGTTTTTAACTCAAAGTGTAAGCCTAATGTAAATCCAGCTACACTGATGAGAAAAGGGTAAAATCTTCAGCTATTCCCAGGAATCCAATTCTGTCCTTCCAAACTTACCAGTAGTTCAAAGGGGTTGAGGGCAAAGGACAGCAGGAAATATGCCCTTCTGCTAACCAAGTTGTTCCTTTCTTTGTCTGTTTACACCTTGAAGTTTTGTTGTCTGTACTGCCAGGACAACCCTGCTGGTTACTCATACCTGTTGTCAAGCAAAATAAACTGTGCCAGTAAAAGCAGCTTTGTGCCAGCATAACAGAGCCTGGATATAAACACAGTTCGGCCTTTTCAGATGCATTATTTGAGGTGCTATAAAATATTAATCCCTGTGTTCCTTGCCATGTCCTGGTTGTTCAAGTGATTTGAAGTTCACTATAGGCCCTGTCACTCAGCTTAACTTTTGTGTGAGTGGTCAGCAGACTTTGCCTGAAAAGGACACAGGTACTACGACAGGGAAGGGAAGATGGATGGATTTGTGGGCAGGAAGAGGAAGCACCTTAGGTAGGCAGAAGGGCAATGCCCAGCACTGAGAGACACCAACAGATGAACTGTGCATAAAACATGTGTTTGGCTACAGCCCTGAGTTGCTCTAGTGCCTTCTTCAGTAGCAAAATGTCACCTTTCTCAACAGAACAAAGCAAACATGTTCAAGATGTACCTGTGAACATTTCAGCACAGACTTTTTTTGACATATGACTTTGTAATGCTTATTTTAACTGCTGACTTTTACAGATACACTTACACCTATCAGAACTTTAAATTCTGGCATACTAAAATCATTAACAAAAAAGAAAAGCACAAAAAAATGAGTATGTTTTAGACTTAATGTCACCTCCTATGTGTTGTGCCCATTTAAGCATCACATTTACTTTCTAAGTCATTATTCAAACCACACATTTGCTAGTAGTTGCAATTCAACTTACTCATCTGAAGGTGAATGGCTCAGGACTCAGGGTTACTATTAGTCAATAGCTCTATACTATTCTTCAAGTAGTTAATCTACTTCACATCCAAAAATTCAGAAAGAGAGTATCAGACATTTATTTAAGAATTATTTTTGATTTGTATTAGAAAGTGGTCTTTATTAACAGAAAGGATACTAGAAATATGAAACAATTCTAATTATTCAGTTTTACAACTAGATAAACGGAGCTTTAAAATATGCTATTTAAATGGTTTGAGCTATTTTTATCCAATATAATTCTCAAGCAGCATTGTTGCATTTTTCCAAATAATTCATACTTAAGAGAACGACAGAAGATGGCTAGAAGTCTAAGTGTAGGACCTCAAACTAAATCACAATCCAAGTTCTCCAGTTTCAAGCAAAAACCCATGCTCACAATTGAAAATTTGTCCATATATATGAAAATGAGGAGAAAAATCTCTACTGTTTGTGTCCAAATCTGAAGTTCTCTGTTTTAGGAGACAACTGTCTCAAGCTGAACTAAGAAAATTAAAGGAAACCATGACCTACATCATCCTTGCTTTCACAAAATAGATGTTTTTTCATAAAATGTAGTTGTGGTTTCCTCAGTCCAGGAGAGACACGAAGCCCCAGGAGCAGGCCCAGCAGATGGTTAAAGGACTGGAACATGTCTCTTACGAGGACAGGCTGAGGGAGCTGGGGCTGTTCCACCTCGAGAAGGGACAACTGAGAAGGGACCTCCCCAATGTCTATCAGTATCTGCTGGGAGGTGTCAGAGGATAGAGATGGGCTCTAGTCTGTTCTAATGGGACATGAAGCAATGGGCAGAAACAGATGCCCAGCAAGTTCCACCTGAATATGAGGAAGAACTTCTTTACTCTGCAGTAACTGCACACTGGAACAGGTTGCCCAGAGAGGCTGTGGAGTCTCCCTCACTGGAGATATTCCAGAACCACCTGGACACAATCCTGTTCCACACGCTCTCAGATGACCCTGCTTGATCAGGGAGACTGGGCCACATGACCCACTGTGGTCCCTTCCAATCTGAACCATTCTGCAATTCTGTGAAAATATAAGTAAGTAAACAAATTGTGTTACAATTCCCAAATCCCTCAACGTCAGTAAGTGCAGAAGTGTATGAACATCACTAACTCACTTGCAGATTGCTTTTATTTACTTTAGTTTTGAAAGGAACTATCAACGCTCCAAACACCTAAAACAAGAAAATATTTGGGAAAAACAGTAGTGTAATGGTGATAGCAGTTTACACATGGAAAGAATCCTTCATATAAGATGATAAATATATCATATATGCCAATAACTAAAGTAACAGATTTAACTGAAAACAAAGCTTTTATTCTATGATTGTGCACTTTGACTCTGTACAACCAAAGTGAATGGAAACATTATCACCAAGGATTGCTCCCCTATTTGCCTTTACCCTCCTTGAGAACTGGTAGCATTCAAGTAACACACAAACTATTCTCTAGAAACAAACATTTCAAGCCTAACTTAACAGCTGTGAAATAAACACCTCTCAGTAATCACATTCCATGAAGGAAAAATATAGTACAACACTGAGTCACAGAAGAAGTAGTCCTGGACACTCCCTATTATGCTGTAAGGCCTCCTCAAAATTCTGTAGTTAGTACACTCTGGTAGAAGATTCATGACGAAGGATGTGAGCAGAAGCAATTCCAGGCATGATACAAAATATTCATTCCTCTTCTAAATAAAATTTTCCGCAGGAAACACAAAGTGTGGAATGAAGTGACTGCAAAAGGTAGAAGTTGCTCATGGCACCTGAGTCCCAATCTATCCCTAGATTATTCAAATAATCCAAAAAGGCATTCACTGTCAAAAGGAGAAGAATGACAAGATAAATACTCACCAAAAACTTCAAGCCACAAAATGTGATACCACTATACAAAAATAGATCCCTCTCTACACATCAGTGTCACTAATTTTGATGCAAAAAGCTATTTTTAAAAAGAAATGTAGAGGAAGAGTTCTAATTTACAAGTAATTTGGTTTATATATAGCCAACTGACTTGCTACAGTGTCACCATAGTTACTAATTACTACTCTTTAGAATGTCTCTTTTGCTTCAGTTTTGTCCTCACACTTCACAAAAATTTCTGAGTATCAGCCTTCTGCTACAAGTGCTGGAGGGTTTCAGGATAACTAGAAGAATTTTATATTTATTCTCAGCAGAATGAAAGTCTGTCCCTTCACATACATCATGCTTTAATACTTTTGTACATGTATCACAAAACAGATTAAGGATATTAACACTTTCAGAAAAGATGCAACTCCATTCTGAATACAGACAAAGCACAAAACTTTTCCCACAAAAGTTTCTCCAAAAAACTACCCAACTCAATACTAGTTACATACAATATTCTCAAGGATATTGAATTTTCAGCCTTTATGAAAATTCTCAAGAACTATTTTAATTCCATCCTGAAACTGCTGAGAGAATTTTAAGGTACATTGCTTTAACTGCAAAGCTAAAATACATTAACAATAAAGTACAATCAGCAGAAAGCTTCCCAGGAAATGATTACTCACACGTCATCCCAAGATGCTCAAATTGACTTGGTAGAATACTAAAACAATATAAAGAAGACACTTATTTTGTCTTACTGCTGTCATAGATGACAATATCTTACATATCTTACAACACCCAGAGACTCAGAAAGAACTTTTCCTGATCCATATTAAAACACTGACTCGTGCAATGTACTCATAAAAGCAGTAACAAGTAGATAAAACCAGGTTTTTAGAAGGAAACTGTACTTGAAAAGTAATTTCCTGCTTTATTTCATTAAAGAAGCTCAGCCTCTTAGTACACAAGACATTTGTACAGCCACATATCAGGTAACACTGTGACACCAGTGATTACTTTGTATAATTTATCTCAACTTCCATCATCACATCAAACATGGACCCTGGGGAAAACATATGGCCAAGGTGACTTCCTGAGATTTCACATAATGCTACTGTGTTCTCTATATTAATCAATAATGGAAACATACTGCAATTTAATGCAACTTTAAAATAAAGAGATAAAACACTCTAATAGGCCATTACCCAGAAATCCAGGCCTCTTCAGGCTAATTACTTCTAAGTGTAAAATCTTGCTGAAACACTCATCAATTCTGATGCCCTTAAAGGAATACTTTCCTACAAAACTAGACTGAAAGCTAAACACTATTATTTATTCTAATAAATGTAATTAAAGTTTGGCAACATGGCACACTCAAACTTTGCAATAAGTAAAGTTAACTTGCTCTCAACATGTACAAATTCCCAAAGACTGTATTTGTAGGACACATGTATCCACATAAAATAAATAAGCTCTGCAAAGAGCAGGTTCTTATACACAATCTTAATTTCTTTTCAAATATGTTTCATACATGTTTCTAAAGTTTTGTAATGTATTATTGCAATTTACTCTTACCTTTAGGAGGCAAAAGTACCCATAAATATTCTGCACTAGTGAAGAACACTTCTCAGAAAGCAAAAATTTTTATTCTTAAATTCACAATCAAAAAATGGTTAAACATTATAGTCAAAATTTTTTGGCCAACCTAATGAAGCGCAAGACCTAAATAAATTACGGTTTTGTCTCTGACTACTGCAATAAAAAGTATGACAAAGAGAGAGGTTTGTCACGTTTGGATAGAGCTTCGCCCTAATTTAAGAGCAGAGGTAAGGCATAAAATCCCTCCTTTAGTCTTCAAATTTTTAACTGACCTTATTAGAACCTTGCATAAACAAAAACTAAAATTAAATTTCTGTAACACCTTCTAGAGAAACCAAATGAATTGTTTTTATGCAAAACATTGAAGAACCTTTAGAAACTACAGAGAAAGAAGAAAAATGAAAAACAGATTTTTTAAAAAGCAGTACTGAAATACTATCAGCATCTGTCAGTAAATACTCTCAGAATGAGAAATCCAACAGGAACATCATCCATTGTTTCTGCTTCCTCAAAAATCTTGAGCTAACAAGGTAACTAAATCACTAGCGAAATATGAATTGAAAGGGAAGTTTTCCTTAAGAAAATTGCACTACTGAACTTCTATCAGCAAACAATTACATTTTCATTTGTAAGCAAATTGGAGAAAAACCACAACAGAAGCCAAGATTACCAGATACTCCGCCAGAAGAGCTCAAAGAAGAATACAAAAGCAGAAAGTTAGGAGGCAGCTCGTTAGTTTATCAGGAAACTCCAACTCCCAACATAACCTGACGTTTCCAGGCAGGTGCAGAACTGCAAAAGCTTCTTAATTGTCTTGCTACTCACTTCTAAGTTGCTAAATTAGTTAATCATTATATCAAAGCTCCTCTACTCCTGGCACAGAAGAATCTCTTCTCACATGCTGACTTTACAACTTCTTAGAGAGTAAAGGGAGTTGTTGAAACTATTTCAAACTATTTCTCATTTCTACCCCTTCCACACAAGAGGAAGGAGTTTACCTACTATCATTAGTAGGTAATGTAGGCCTGTCTTTACCTACTATAATTAATTCCATACTGCTGCTGGTTTATGGTGGAGAAAACTCCCAGCAATCACACGTTCAGATAAAGAAAAAAGCCCACATCAGATTTCACAGACACCTCTAAATGCAATGCAGCATTGCTTTGGTATTATCTCTCTCTATATAAAAACACTCAAAATGTTCTGAAAAATTTAAGAAAGTTCCTCCCTTCCTTTTATTAAGGGACAAATTCCATCTGAAAGGACTTGTCTAATATCACTACATTATTTTTTTTCTAAACAAACATCTGCAGCAGGCCTAGTTAATTCACCTCTCCTTTGCACAAAACAATGTTCACTTGCTTTCTGCCATCATCTGCTCCTGAGCTATTAATTCACAGAGTACAAGTGTCACAAGGAAAATAATGCTATGTAATTTAGCACATTGCTAAACTACAGTTGAAATGCCCATGCTGATGATAAGCTTAAAGCTACTGTGACATAAATTCAAGGCAGCCAATAAAGATGCAAAAGTATAAGTCCTAACTGAAGGGAACGGCCTTAGTACAAATAACACCACACTAATTTTAATCATGTCAAACAAGATATTTTTGTAAGAGGTCCAAACCACAAATATTACCCAAACAGAGTGTAGTGAGAGTTCACTACACAGCTCCTCATACTGAAAACATCGGGTCACCAGAGCAATAATGCTCCTCCTTGCTTTTCTGAAGATTTCTCTGCATCAAGGGCAGACCAAAACTTTTAAAAGAAAAAAATACTAAATTTAATTTATTTTCATTCTGTGTTTTGAACTTCAGCATTCCATGCAGAGAGCAAATGCAATTAACTGGAAACCAAACACCAAGAGAGAAGAGAGAAGAGCGCAGCTCCATCCAAAGATGGAAAATTCATTTTCCAGCACAGAGGAGAAATCTGACAATTGGGAGTTTAACATTTGTACTCAAGGCATTGCCAAGTCATACCTCCAACAAAGCGAGAGTGAAAATATCCTGGGAGGAGGCTGTATTTATTTGCAATGCATTCCTGGATCAGAACTTTAAAAGCAAGTAGTAATTAAATACAGGTATTCATGAACAAAAGCTGATTTATTCTGGTGCTCCTTTGAGACCAACAATTCCACAATAAAGAAAAAGATTATTTATTTTAAACTTCAGAAATCCACATATGGAGAAGGGTCAGCCAGCAATGGGAGAGAATGTATGAGCTATTTTTTGAAAAGCAATCTTACAGAATATTCATCAGTCATGTCTTCACCTGTGTCCTACTGGCTTCAAAACAAGGGGCAACCTTCTCAGAGGTTCATGGCAGAACCACCCCAGCAGAAGGATGGGCAGAGAGCAGATAAGGCATTCAAGGATCTGGTAACTGCAATACCAAACACAGTGACTCACGATTCACACATCTTAGTCAAGGGCAAAAATCTCATGCAAGGTACATTGGATTTACAGATTAGACAGGTTGCTAATATGGCAAAACTTGCCAGGATACAGCTTTCTACACAGGCAGAAGTGTTTTGCTGCCTTTTTTCCTAGCTATTTTCCATCAGGTTCATCAAGGATGTTACTGGTAGCACCTGTGCCCATGAATATGATTCCTCAGACAAGCTAAAAATAAAAAATGACACACACACACACAAAACAACCAATAACCCAAATCTCTTAATCTCTTTGTCAACAGAAATGCACCCAGAACACATCAGTGCCTGTGACCAATCTGCCAGTGGGCATTAGGAGCAGGGGAACTGCAAAGTACTGCTGGCAATCCCACACCCTTTCAGCTGAAAAGCCTGAGGGAGTGGTCACCCAGACCTCTGCAAAGTTATTATCAAGCTTTACAATTTTTTGTACTGAATGTGCTATACTTCCCTCTAGAACACAGACAAAAAATTTCAAAGTACAAAAAGAATGTCTCTCTAGCACCAGAGGTTCTAGATAGTCAGTCTAAGAAGAAATAGCCTCCCTCGATGATTTAATTCTTTAAACCACCATAAAAAATTTTCCAAATCCCTTCCCTAAGCACCAAAATGCCTTTTCCATTCACTATTTAAAGTTGAGTTGCAGCCACTAGAGGGCAAGGCCTTGATAACTCAACACACTGCCCGGCTGGGTAATGCAAAACCAATGCCTCAAAAAGCAGAGCAGAAACTACAGCTGAAGACTGCTTATATTATGAAGATTTGGTTGTTCAACGTTTTGTTTTTATTTTTTTTTTTTTAATACTGAATTTTCCATTTATTATAGGAATATGCCCACATATTCTGTGGGTTGCCTAAAATATTAATTCCATCTTTACAGTCTAAAGCTTCCCAGACTAGCTACTTCTACACTTCAATATCCACAATTAACAATTGTCATACTTCTCAAATTTTAAAATTAGGTTTCTCAGCTTCAGTATTCTTGACACTGAAATTACACAAGTTACTGGAATTTTACCCAGAATAAGCAAGCATATGTAAAAACCAGAATGCTGCCAAAGGCTTTTCCTGTTAAATATAGAAATTTAACTTCCTAATCAATGGTAAAAGGTATCTAGCTAGAAATTGGTCACATGCTGCAAAAGAACCGGAATAAACATGCAGATTTTTTCTGTGCCTAATCAGCATTTTAGAAAAATTGCTGTTCCAAGAACAGCTAGGCTTCTTCTGCACAAAGATTGCCCTTTGTTGAAATGCATTCTTGACATTTAATATATTAAATTCTGCTACAATTCATTATCTGTGATAGTCTTAAAAGAACAGAAAACAAGGTCCAGAAACTAAAGCAAACCAGGAAAATGAGTCATTTACTAAAAGAAAAAAAAAAAACAGTTGACAAAAGGACATACACTAGAAGCTCCAAACAAAAACATTTGAAGAATTATTTAAAAATCTATAGTCCAAACAGAACATGGAAGAAAGCTCAGCAAGCTTGTCATTAAAAATGATGACACTTAATTACAGTGGCAATGCACTGGTACTGTGCATGAAATCAGTCCCATCTACACTGGCCCATTCTACTCCATGGAAAAAAAGCATCTGTAGTGTGTATCACCGAAACAGAGAGCCCTCAAATTAAGTTCACATAACATTCAAACTGCACTCCCAGTACAAACACAGCCTTCCCACAAAAAACATGTTTGCTGTTAAGTAATAAGCTTTGACATACCAAGAGGTTTGTCATCTAAGCTTAAATTTAATACAGCTGTAGACAAGATTACACTTTGATTAAAGGAAAATCAGCAAGACTTTTACACTACCTATAATTAGTCTACTATTAGTACAAAGTTTTAATAAACTTTAATTAGAATTAGATGCTATCCAAAGCCTTTTTCAAAGGAAAATAGGTTGGGCCACTGGGAATTGGCAGCATTAAGAGCAACATGGTTAAACACAAGTTTAAGAGAAACATGTGTGTCCCTATTTTTTCTTTCAAATTTTTTGGAAAAAGATTTTCTTCTGCAGCCAAGTAGTATACTCGGGTCTTAAGCAATTACTAGGCATATCAAACACAATACATGATGTGGGTTGGTAGAATGTTTCACTGGATTATTAGAGCTTTGCACTATTTAATAAAAGAAGAAATTTTTAAAATCCCAAACAAATCTGTGACACTTCTGTTAGATGGATTTTCAAGTGTTTACCAGAAAAAACACTTCACAAGCTTGCCCAGCCAACCTTAAAACAATTAAGATGTTATCGTTATAACAGAAACAGAACATGAAATTTGTATGTAGATCAGTAACAGCTCTCCTGATTGCATACACACAAATTCATGTGAATATCTACCCAAGTTCCAAAATCTAAGAGATACAGGAAGCAAGGAAAAAGTAAGGCCCTCTCACATGATAATACCTTTCCACATAGCTCTGGTTAGTATGTAGGAATTAGTCTGTCTACCACAGACTTGGAAAGAAGTAAGCTAGTCCTTCTCCTACTTGATCTCAAAATTGCCTCCTGCCTCTGCTGTCACCTGACAGTAGCTCCTTGGGGCTGAGGAAGTGGCTGTATTTGAGACATTCTGAAATGACAGACTGCAGCAGGAACGCACCGTACGCACAACCTCCAGCCTTTACAGGTCTCTTGGCATCACTGCACAGCACTTTCCTTGACTGCACTCACAGTCTCCCAACTAGGTTTCCAGGGAAGTGTCAGGAGTCAGTTCTCTGCTTTCTTCTCTCTGTATCTCAAACAGTTTTCATCCCACCAAATTCCCCCATTCACACCAGGTCTATGCTGGGAGCAGTAACATCTCACAGCAATTATGGACACACCCCCTGTGCAGTGCACAGCTGCTGTGCTCTTCTCCCTAACATCCGCTTCAAGAGTTGCACCATAGGACACCTCCATCTCTCCCCCTGTTTATATGTTCTGGTTTCTTTTGGAATAAACAAAACACTCACAGACACATGGTGGAATTGAGTGTAGACCAGTCTGCTCCCAGCACGCAACAGCAACACGTGCAAAGCACACAAGGGACTGAAAAGCATCACAGAATATCCTGTACTCCTTCAACATTCAACGAGGTACCTTAAAAACAAAGAGGTGCTAAACTTCTGAGCTTAAATAAATTATTTAATTCTTAACAAGCTCTCATGGGACAAACAAAGTGCATTTTTAGTACATTTAATTTAGGGCTTGCTTCTCTATCACCTAAAATTAGTTCAAGTCAGATAAAATAAAAGTGTGCTCTTAACAAAGGTGCCTCATTAACCTTGTTACATTATGCTTTTCACACAATTCAAGACTGGACAACTTGAGCAGTTTATCTACCTCCTGACTGCACAAACTGGATGGACCTGCCAACTTCCAGACTCAGCAGCTGAGTGTCTCCAGACTTCCAATACCATCCACTCATCCAGCGCCAAGTAGAACTAAAGCAAAGCATGACACACTATCATCAACCACCACCCAGCAGCTTTCTGCCACCTGTTTCTCAACCTCAGTGTTTCTTAATAGGCATATCAGGAACCTTCATGTTTTCTTCACTTCCCTTTGAAAGGTTTTGCTTAAAAACTTAAATACCAGAAACAGCAAACTAGTAAATAAAATTGTGCAAACCTCATCAATAGTTCAGAGTAACAAAACAGAGAAAAATCCCAAGAGAACTCACACAGCTTCTATTCTAAAAGCAAAATAGGTAGTATTTAAAACCAAGTGAAAGTAAATCTTTATTCCTAACTATTCTATGAATACCTAACTATTTTGAATATACTAATTGTCAAATATAAATTCTTAAAATTTCAGAAAGGTCCTTCTGGATTTTATCAGTCACCCATATATACAATAACCAATGTGCAAATTATTACCGCATTTTTCACTTATTACTTTAAGAGAAAATAATAATTTACAGAAAGTAAGTCACTTGACAGTAATATTCCACAACAAATTACAACAGAAGTATTCTTGCTGTGGACTTTTTGATAGAATGCAAAACATTTACTTTTTTGCCAGTTAGACAAGCATAACTACAAAGCTTCATGAAGGATCAACCTAACACCTTTCATTCTCTCATTCCACTCTTTCTAAAAGCTTAACAACTGTGTGTGATTGACAAAGATTTTGGTCAGTGACCCAGAAAGAAGTGTGTCTATGGTGAGTCAATGAATCCCCTGGAACCTCAATATCACTTGAGCTGCATTAAGTTACTAGTTGTCTTCTCTCAGATTTATGTGCTGTAAAATTTCAACTAAAAATTCAGTGCATGTTAGAAGGATTCAGTCCCTAAGCCATGAAAATAAAAGAAATTTAAAAAAAAACAGAAATAAAATTTCAAAAAGCAAAAACCCAAAACAAACAAAAACCCAGAAGAAGTCACAAAGTCACTTTATTCAACCAAATAATGAACTTAAGGAAGAAAAAAAACCAATTACCATTAATTTTAAAAGAAAACTACTAGAGCTTTTACATTTTGCAGATAGGAAGTCATCATTGTCAGTTCAAGGATAAAAACATTAATCTCTACTCAATATCAACTAAAATGTAAACTGAATTAGTAGATTTCTTCATGAAGCAACATATTCAAAACTACATTAAGTATGAAACAAACTATTTTAGCTGTGACAGAAGCACACAAAGGATATTTCCATGCTGCTATAAACCAAGGCCACCTAGTGAACTCTAATAAGGAATGCTCTCATTAACAAGTCACAATTAAAAACAGGTGAAATGCTCAACAGTAAGTGTCTCAAATATGGCAGAGAGACAGCACACTCCTCACTAAGAACAGTCTTCTAAAAGGAGCTGAAACTATTTTTCCTAAAATCTTTCATGGAAGATAACATATCTTCCAACTACATGACTAATTAAAAAAAAAATAATATCTGTCTGCTCTGGAAATACAGCTCCTTACAACTGCCATTCCTGCACTGCTTGTAACAATGGCTCTTTTCAACATGCTAAGAATATTTCAATAGAACCTGAGAGAAGTAAGCATTTTTAAAAATTGAATACTCAAACAGCATAACAGAAAATTGCCAATAAAAAGCTTTGTTACCTTAAATGATAATTGTAACATTTACGATCATTTTTCAATAGCGCAGAACTCTGCTCCTTGGGCACCTGTGCCTAATGGTACATTTAAAAAGGAGAAGTAGCAATACATGTTTCCTGTTGGTTTTTCTTTTTTCTTTTTAAAGGGCAACTTGCAATCTAAAGTGTGCAATTGTGACTTCAATTGCTCTTCAGTTTCAATATTCCCTTCTGCATCACTTGATCCACTAGTAACACTGATCCCCTTGTCTCTATCCATCCTTGTAGAATTTCCCATTCAAACTCCCTGGTATCTTCAGTGCTCCTCTCAGCCAATTGTTAATCCCCAGTATGGCCTCAGTGCTGGTACATAGTTCACCTCAACAATTGCAAATAGTGACTATACAGATGTGCTTCCTGCCCTCACAGCATCTGAGCACCTGAAGGCCACCTTCCATGGCTACAAGCTCAAACCAGAGAAAGTGACCTGAGAGCTGGTTGCTTGTATTTAGAAAGAACGAGAAACAGAAGCAGAAAAGTTTCTTCCAGCCTTTCATTGCACTCCTCTTTTCCCTGATTTTCCTCTCTCCAGCCCCTAAATCGACTTATGTCTCGCTGCTCTATCACCATACATACTCAAAGGACACAAGAGGAGGGCAAGGTGCACAAAGCTGCAATTTTACCACTGTTCTTTGCACTTTGCAGAATGGGACAGTAGCAAGAGGAAGGCAGCAGTTGGGATTAGTTACAGTGCGGAAGCATTGTGAAAAACAGGTAACTCTTAAAAATCTGCAATTCTTTCCATCCCAAAGACTGAAAGGAAGACAGCACCAACATTACAGAGGACAGAAAAGGGAGCTGAAGCCTAAGCTTAGTTGTTTTAAGAGTGGCCCAAGTATGAGAATCAACGTGAGAAGAATAGGATGAATGATGGACCAGTCATACAGAAGAGCTCACCTGGCATTTGACAACTGGTCTAGAAATATTCTGTGCACCCATAACCTTTTCTCTCATGGATTTGTTCTTATTTCTTCAGTTTTGTCAAATACTTTCCTAAGAATCAGTATTTTGCAGAACATTTTATTTTTTACCTTCTTAACTAGAAGAAATAAAGGGACATTTCATTCCAACCTATCATAATTTCTAATGGTAATATACATGCATTAAAAATGAAAGGAAGTTACTACCCAGCAATTGACAAAAACACAATATTGAGAGGAACTCCCTGCTACAGAGGCTTTAGGCCTCAAGAGGATCAGCTAATTGAAGCAAGGAACACCCTACTCTGATGTTGGGGTTCACTGTGCTTTTTTTTGCTGCCTATTCCATTTCACTATTCCTGTTCAATTAGACTACTGCCCTAACGGCAGCAAGATCATTATGCTCTAAATGAATGTTACCACCAACATTTTCAAAAACATATAGGTTCAGTGACCTTGGATTTTCTAAAATACCTTTTCATGCCACAGTGTAAGCTGACAAGATTTTGTTCTATGCTACTTGCTTTAGTTGCTTTGTCAAAGCTACTAGAAAGCATGGAGGAACACAAATCAATAGTGAAAAAAGTACCTTTCAAATTGGAACAAAATCTTGTAAAAGAGTAGAACTGAAACTGAAAAGCAAGAGTTCTCTGTGAACTGCAGCTCTGAATTTTGCAGCAAATAACAAAGATTCTATATTCCACAACAGTTTTCAAAATGCAATTTCTCATTAGGATTGTGGGAAGATGCCAGTCATGCAGGCTTTCTGTTATGGGACATCTTTAACAGTTCTATCCAAGTAGAAAAAACCTGTTAACACCTTTATAAAGGACAGTCATCTCTGTCCTCCAGAACCCAACATTCTAATACTTGAAAAGAACTAAACAACTCAAGTTATTTAAATGACAATGTTCTCAAAACTTGTAAATTTGGCTTCATACACTGTTAGCATGTTAAACAAGTATGTAAATTATCATAATTTAGACATTTAAATGATAATACCCTTACTATGCCTCAAGTGTAGGCAGGTATCTAAGTGTTTTACACTGTAAACAAGCCACATTTAACTGAATTTACCACTTGTGATTATATAAAATAAATATACAAGATATTCCTGTCATCATAATCCTTCTTCAAGCAATGTCACAGAGCTTTTTCCAAAGGCTTGTTTATCAAAGCAGATGAACTTTCTCCTCCCTCTTTTAAGACGCCAGCAAACAACACTCATACTTCAAAGGCTGCATGAAAAAGGCAAGTGTAGCTCACACTCTTTCAAATGCTCAGAAATACAATATATGAGGGAAATAAGGAGTTCACCTCCACCAGCCTCAGTCTACACAGCATATGGATAAACCAAAAGAACCCTGCTAAGACGGCCCTCAGACCTGCTCATGGACACAACTGATAAAAGTGCACTCCTGAGCAAATGTAGTGTACCCAACACCTCTCTGATTTTCTAGTCATTTATTGCTGATGTGCTTTTCTTCCATGAAAATGGGACCTTTCATCAAGAATTATTAAAAGCACTGACAGAAATTCTTCTGCTTTGGAATATAATAATAATAACTACTCCTATTATTACTATGCTAGTACTTAATGAGCACAATGAAGTTAAAAAATACCAAGAAAGGAACAATGATGGGGGAAAAAAACCCCAAACAACTGGAAGATGCCCCATCCCTGGAACTGCTCAAGGCCACATTGGATGGCACTCTGAGCAACCTGGTCTAGTGGGAGTTGCCCCTGCCCACAGCAAGGGTGTTGGAATTAGATGATCTTTAAGGTCCCTTCCAACCCAAACCACTGTGATTCTCTGATCTGTAGCAGGTTGATCCTTTCCATTCACTATATCATCTCTAGCTTTATGGAAAGGAAACTCCAGAGCAGGAGTCACATGGGTCACAAATAACAAAAAAAGACTGAATTGGCCCATTATTCATATTTGACTCAGTACACTCACTAAAGTTCTTTGTCATGTCCTGGCAACTATGCTGTCGTTGCTAATACTAAAATAAATAAAAGTTGCCCCCTTCTGTGTTCCAAAATATTTGTATTTTTTGTGACTTTTTTTACCACATTATTTGTAAATTCAAGCAGAACGTTCCAAAAGTCACCTAGAAAGCTGATTTGCCTCTTTTCTTCTTTTTTATGTCTCCACTATCTCACCATTAAATAAAAATATTAAACATCATTTTATATATTAAATATAACCAGTTTTGAAATAAAAATGCATATTGACTGTGTCCGTAAGCACAATTAAACTTCAAGGTTAAAATTTTATGTCCATATATGATCATGAATTCACATTTTAAAATCCTGCCACTACAACTGTCCCATGAAAAAGAATACTTGGGACACCACAGCATGAGTGCAGCAGTTGAAAAAAATTACATCTTCCAAATGCCTACATGTATAACCAAGTATAACCAAGCACTTATTATTTCTTAAATCCTTCTGTTGTCTGAAAAGTTTTGGTCTAGACAAGACAGAATGGTCTCCACTGAGCTTTGCTCACCGGTATAATAACTGTCTGAAGCAATATTGAAAGCAGAATGTTTTAACATACTTTCTAGATTTAAGGCATAACACCAGCAAGCAGATCCAGCCACTGAAATCATATTACAAGATTACAGGTACCCTAACATTAGACTCAGAACTACATCTTCATAAAAGGCTTTAAAGGATATTACAAAGCAATTGTTTACAAAACAGCAATTATAAAAGAAGATGCGTACATCAAGTTTAAACCATAACACACATCAAAGAGTGTACAAGTTACAGATCCCAAAATAAAGAGTAGTAGTCATGAAGATCCTGTAGTATTAGTTTATAAAACTCAGACCATCATATAAAATTTATCCAGCAACACTTCCTGGGAAGTGTTGAGTCCTTAATGTTAAGTCCTTCCTGGGAAGGCTCAACATTAAGCTGCGTGGGAAAGGAAGGAAGGAAATGAGCACACTTATATTTGATAACCAGAGGAGACCAAAAAAATCCCTCTTACCTGCACATCTGCATACAAAATTGTTTAACTGCAGGCACATTTACACTGATCTGTGAGGCAGGCAAAATCCCAGAAGAGAGTGACCCCAGGAGCCCCCAGGAATGCAATCTGGATGTCCCAGAGTGGCTCAGAGAAAGCACTACTCTGCTGGAGCAGTGTTTTGTGAAACTAACCCTTCCCAAGCCCACTTCTGGAACATGGGGTCAGGGAAGGTCAATCTGCAGCTAAAATGTAGATCTGCACTAAATTGATCAGGAAGCAATATGCTGCAACAGGATGGATGTACAATCTGTGCTGATCTCAGTCAGTGAGGCAGCATGTGTACAGAGACTCAGAATCAAAACATGCACTTTGAAAGGAAGGTTGTCCTTGTGTGCTGATGCAATGCATTTGTTCAAGTACAAAAATTCCAGAAACATTTTCTTCTCTGTTTATGTGGAAGTTAGAAGTTACCTAAACACAGCTCACATACTTTTAACTTTCTAATTAAGAGTCACTCATAAATGTAACCAAAGATCAGAATGATGCCATGGGTAAAGAGCATTCAAATAGACTTAGAACATCCACATGCCTTCCTGTGTTATAGGTAACATATTATTAATATAAATAGCAGCCTATCACTTATTCCCTTAATTACATAGGAAGGGCTCTGTTCACAGAACAAATCATTGGCCTTCACTGTCACTGACAATATTTATTTACCTACCAAAGTTCTGCTTAAGCAGCACAACAGCTTTACCTAATACAAAATAGCTACAGAGACTGCAAAAACAAATATACCCTTTCCATGACAATTTGTATTTCTGGCTTTCTCTTACAAGTGCTTGAATATGCAGTCTACAAAAGGTCCTTAAAGAGGAAGACCAAAAAAAAAATTTCCCCTTGGAGTTCTTAAAAAGGAAGTAGTGGTTGACAGCTGTAAGTGAAAGTGTTGTATTATTTCCACCCTTATGGAATTAGGAACATTCTTATGTCATTCATTTAGTGCTTAACTTCCTCCAGAAATTATTTTCAAATTTACCTGACACATTTTGGTGGTAATTTCAAGTTACACTATAAAAGAAATACTCCAGGTAAGCATAATACTGAATTCTAACTATGCATACATACACTGGAAGTTAGAAACATAACAGCAACACAGGCTAATGTACCAGATAAAATGCCTGAGACTGACCTTGGAAGCTTATTTCCTAGTAGGGATTAATTCTGTACACAAAATTGTCTGCCAAGTCCACAAGCAACCTCAACTCATGAGACCTGCTGTGGACCAGCAGACTGGACTGGACAATCTCCTGTGGTACATACCAACCTTAGTTATCCTCTGCCAGTTCATTCATGTCATAGGATTTGCTGTCCTTGTTCACAGTATTGTAACCTCACTCAAAGTAGGTACCAACCTAACTACTTAATGACCTAAAGTTCTGGAATCCATAGAAACAAAAGAAACTTCATCAAACTTATTCTTTGTCCCTTAAAAGTATGCGTTAATATTGACATAACCTTAAAAATCCTCTGGCATCCAGCAAGAGGAATCCCTGTAATGATAAGAACACAACAAGGAGCTACCTACAGAGATCACAGACCTGCAAAAATAACTTGGCTACAGAATGGGTTCTTTCACAATCAGATATAAAAACAAAGCTTATTTTTTTGAATAACAGAGTTCAAAACATGAAGAATTACAAACAATTTATTATGCCTCCTGAAAGCTTTCAGATTGTTCAAGCACCTGGAAACAGAGGTATAAGTGCAAAACCCAGCAATGCCAGAATAAAATCACAAGTAATACTACAGAAACTGATTCGCAATTCTATTGTCGTAAGTTCTGGCACAACTATCACAGATAGCAACAAAAAAAAGAGAGAATGACAGTTAATTGTGCCACGAGCTATTGGGAAAGGTCACCAGGATATTAAAAGGCAAAAAGGTAGGCAGGCTAAATGCTCAGCTTTGCAGAACCAGGAGATCTGGCTTCTAACCTATATAATTAAGCATTACACTTCAAGAAAAGCAATTTAAGAAAAAAAAACAAAACAGAAAGCAAGGCATAATCATCAAACTCTGCTGGGGTGGGGTTAAACAAGCAAAAAAACCACTTACAGAACATTGATACTATGGCAAAGACTAAGTTTTAGACAAATCAAGCTTTAAACTTCAGCTCACTCAACTTCCAAAAAAGGAACAACTTTGGAAAAGTTCCATTTAAGAGCAAAAACTTCCGTATCAAGTAAGACTAATGACATATGCAGATAGAAGCAGCCAGTACCAAATGTCTTCAAAAGAACTTGCTGTACAAATATCTATCTGGCCCATTACAGAGCTTTTCATCCTGGATTTGAAACAAAACATTTCTATTCCTTCCTTTAAAAAGGTATTACTCAATACATGGTTACATGCATCTATAACTTTTCTATCTTAAGCTCTTGCACTTATTTTTTTATGGAAGAAATACCACAAGTGAAATTATGAGAATATGCAGCACTAATAACTTAATTCTTAGGTTTCTATTCAATACTATCTTAATACAAGAGCAAAAGATCACCCTGCTGTTTTTATATAGGCTTTATGCAACATGTATGAGACATTGTATGTTTTCTGTATTGAAGACTTTCTGTAATAAATATTTTCAACACATTTGAATTATCACGTGAAAACTAAAAATATTCCTACTGAGGAAAAACTTACTTTAACATAGGACAATACTGTCAGTATTTTTTGTATTTAGTTACAAGTTCTTGTATTTTACACCATCGGGACATTTGCAATTGAGCCCATCTAACTGTCAATTCTTTCCAATGGTTGGTTAATGTTTAATAATCTAGGAGTTCTATGAATAGCATATATTTCCCTTCATATACACACCACAGTTCAACCATCAATACTGTAATATTCCTTAGCTCTGCGAAGATCTTATAAATTCCTCATGCCCTAAACTATCCTTGACTAATCCCTGTACTTTTATGTTTATTTTTTCAAAAGTAAAAAAAGAAAAAAAAAAAAGGTCAAACTCCTGCTAGCATTTTCTGTGTTTTTCCACTCAACTACAGTGTTACTACAGGATTTTGGACTTTCTATTATAAGCCTACTGGAAGTTCATAATTTATTTATACTTTCTCAAGACTGAAATAAACTCTAAGGCATTGCTCAATCACACACAAGTCTGGTACAACACAACAGGAAAATTGTATCCAATTAATTGTCTGGCTCCAGCACAATGATTTTCCTTTTCAAGAAGGAAACTGTTCTGGGCCTCTGGCAGAGAGATATGTCTTCCTGCAAGATGGGTACAGTCCAACCCATCTCTCTGCCTCATGTTCCCACTCCTAGAGCAGACTGAAAAACCACTTGCCTATGTTCCACAAAAATGTGAAAATGCTGAGCCTTTTTCCAAAAATTCTGCCACAAACAGAAACGATTCTGGAAAGACAGATAAGTTGGGAAAATAAATGCATGGTCACAGTAAGATCTAACAAAATTCAGAGATCTTGGATAATCCAAACTCTCTGCAAGTGAACAACACTAACAGGAAACAAGTATTGATGTGATTCAAAAGAAAACCCAAAGACAACAAGTAGTCATATAATTTAGTAGCAATAGAGTGAAAAATTGCTTGCTATCGGAATGGAGACAGCATTGTTCCTTCCTTTTCACTGTCCTTGTTCCACAAAAACTCATCATTTTCACTTTATGTTATCTATTAAAAGAAATGACAAAACGCAAAATGCAACAAAACAGCTGAGTATGTATCGACACATTTTGCAGCATTCTAGCTAGATCAGACTCAAATCAACACAAGCAAAGTAGCACAGTGACACAGACACTCCTCACCCACATGGCCCTTTACAGCATACATAAATTCAATTACTTTCATTAGATAAATAAGCAAATGAAGCTGTCACAGTTAATAAGAAAAATGGGAAGATAAAGCCAAATCTGAGCATTTTTCCAGTGCCATGAAAATCTACCTGCAAACGATCACTGGATTGCCCAACTAACACATAAAAAAGTAAAAAAATCAAGATCAACTTTATATAATGAAAATGTAGGGAAGCAAGGTTTTGCATTTGTAAGCCTGGGACCAGGAGCAAACCCAGACCATCCCACAGGAGACCTAAGGAAAACACATTTATTGGCTTTCATTCCAGCTAAGTAACCTGATTCATTTGAGGTTTGTAAAAATTCATTGCAAATACAAAAGGGATTTTTGTTTGTTTTTAAAGCCTAATCAATGTGTTGGTGTTCCTGGCTCAGGATAGATGCAGCATGACTGCAATGGATCAGCTCCAAGAATTACAGTATTAACTCTGCAGCAGTGGCTCTAGATGGTATCTCTGCAGGGAAATCCTTGTCAGCACTGACTTACCTCTACTATAAATGGCTGCCTGCACTCCTACACCAGCTCCTAAAACATGGGGCTGAAGTTGGTTGAAAGCAAGAGCTCCCTACCCCATACAATTCTCATGATCATATCAGTATAAAATTGGATGGTTCATTCAGGGTCAAAAGCACTTACATAAAAATATTAACAGGTGTATGTGAGGGCTGCCTGACATCACCCTCTTACCAGAAGCACCTAAGCACGGGAGTTTCACCTCAGTGCATTACAGCAAATCCCAGGTCAGTCCCCCAGGGCACTTGGAACAAACATTTAATGTTTCAAAGATAGTGTGTCAACTGCAGACTGTAAGCATATAGCAACATAAAGAGTACTGAAAAATAAAGCATCTGTTCATCTCTCATACAATAATCCTAACAGAAAGTTGAAAAGATATAATAGAGGAAAAAACAAATAACAGACATGGTATCTATCAACATAAGTGCTACTGATACATGGGAAACTAAACACACTTTACATAGATCAGCACTAAATAGGCCAGAGTATCACACAGGATTCTCTACTGGAAGCAGCAGGAAAAAAAACTTCCCACCAAAAACCCTGCAATTCCAAATACCATTTTTCATATCCCACTTAGTTTTTTTACGACAAATTTACTAAAATACTTCTGAACAAACAGAACGTCCAAAGAAAATGTTCTGTGCTTTCCTGAATCATGCCAAGTTCTTGATATCCACAAAACATTTTATGTAATGTTAAGTGAGTAACATATTTCCTCTTTACTAATTCTGTTTGCTTTCTTTCATATCAATTTACTTTACTCCCTAGTACAATACAGCAAATCAAGACTATCTAATCTCAACTCCTGTTTGTCAATGCATTTCTTGCATTAGTGGTCCAAACTTAAATGCAGTATGCTAGACAGGGTCTAATAAGCTGCAAGGGGTTCTTCCTTTCCAAATGCAGTCTCGTGTTGGTCCTGAGGCTCCTGTCTGCCCCTTCACTCAGCACAGCCAGGTCCCTGTGGCCGGCAGCCCTGCCCTCGAGCAGATCAACTCACCCTCACCACACCAAAACTCACAGGCTTGGTGTCATCCCAAACACCAGGGCAAACTTCACTGTGTCCTTCAGATCACGTTAAACTGGCTGCGCCTTTTGACTGGTTGATTTGAGTTGTTGGGGTTTCGTATGATTGGTTGGGTTTGGGTTTTCTTCTTGGATTTTTGGTTGGTTCTTTTGGGATTTGGTCTTCGAGGGAATCCGTTTTGGTTTTGTTTTCTTTAAGTATTTTGCAGTATTTTTATCTCACATATTTTAAGTCTAGAAGCCATAATGCACAGCTTTAACGAAATTAATTTACTATTATGGGGACTAAGGATTTCAATATACTACCTAGCATTTCCATCACCAAGATATGAATGTGCTCAATTCAATTCATATCCACTTTGAATTAAGTGAAAACAATAGCATTAGCTACCATTAACACATCAACTTGCACCTACACTTTTTTTTCCAGTTATTAAATTTACCAGTTCTTTGGAGTGCTTTTGATCTAAGAAAATACTTTATTTTTCAGTTTCTCAGAGCCTTTGGTATACTGTGGCAATGAATTCCCTATAAATGAACTTATAATAGGAACTCACAACAATGCCAAGCACTGAATAATTCCAGATTTTGAATGCCTGGATATCTGTTCGGAAGATTCAGGTTTCTACTAAAAGCTTCTACAACATCTGTCAGAAGCATTTCAGCCTGGAAGTCAAATACAAATTCTCAAAGGTCTTCCACTTATTTTTAGAAATGAAAACAAAACCAAAAAAAATAAGTTTAAGATTATTTCAGTTACACAATTTTTAAGAATCTCTTTCCATATGCAGTGATTTGAGCTGAACAAACACATTTAGATTTTCTGAAGTATAGCCCACTTTTGCTTTGATTCACACTTTTTGGAACACTCCATGCTCAGCACAACATCTACTTCCTACGTATCTAGTGAGTCACTTTTTCAGGCACCTCTAAAAAAACCCAGATTGATTAACTTGTAATTACTAAAAAAAATAAAACCAAAATGAATTCTAACTGCAATATTCTAATGTTGTCACTGCGTGAAAAATCCACTAGTTACCTAGGAGTTATTATGCTGTATCTACAAACACAGGCAGGAAGAAGCATTGCACTGGTTGTCTATAAAAATATTACTATGCACAGAAAAAGTCCAAGTACAGATAATCCCACCACCATCTCCTTCCACCTTTATCATACATATATTTAGGCTTACATATTATGTTTAACATATTTTTAAAAGCAAATCCAACTTTAAGTACCTTCTTTTAATTGCTATGTATTGGTGATCTTGCACACTCATTCTATTTTCAACCTTAATAATGCTGGTGTTACATAGACATTAACTCCCTGCACAGATAACTTTTTCCATACATAATTAAAGTGCCTTTATACAAAGTAAACATTCACATCTTTAAACTGTAAGTAACATGTTACCTTCAGCTTGGTCTACTTATGCAACATATTTCAGCTTATACCTTCCTCTGCCTTAGGAAAACAATTCTGTACTACTTTCTTTGGCATAGCTTACTGATGCTCCCTCTCTTCATGTTCTACCCCTATTTACAGATAATACTGGCAAAATTGTTTACAGACTATGTAGTAAACAGGATCACAGGAATCACTAAACAAATAAAACTCCAAGGCCTCATGAAAAAAAAGACTAATAAAGTATATCTGAAAGGCAGCTCAACTGGCAACAGAGCCTGGACTGAGTGACTGGTAGTGCCCGAAACTGGTATTGCCAAAGTCCACAACTTATGAAACTAGTCCCAGATCATTAACAAACTATTTTGAAATATCTGAAGGTTTTTCTCATTACTAAATTAACATTTGAATGTCTTTTATCTTTCGAAAAATCCAGAATTGATATATGTCCTATATATAAGCTTCTAAGAAATGTTTACAAATACTCTGACAAAGAATTTGTGCAGGTTTAAATATAGGTCATTGATAGGATAATGACAATTTCCTAAATGAGATGTGCTTATTAGCAGTTATGTAAACAATGATAATAGATACTCCTGCACGTAAATGTTCTGGCATGTTTTTGTTTGTATTTTGAAAACACCACAGAAGTTCTTTAAGTAGTTCTTGTGATTCAAGATCAAGCCTGTATTTATCAGTATCTTCTACCTCCTTTTCACAACAGCATTTGATACCTATTATCTCTAATGGTGCATTTCCCCCACCCTGCCAACTGTCTCACAATTTACCATTCTGATACTCAACCAGATCAAAAGCCAGTCCATACAGCCAACAAACAAGCACAGAATCTGAAATTCTCCACATTGCTATACCCATGCTTTAAATCTTTTACCACGTCGAACATGCAATAGGAGTGGATTCCAGGCCATGATCACAAATCCATTTTTTAGTTGTTTACTATAGCTACAGATGCCCACCTTAGCAATTTTCATCAGACCTCTGTCAAATCTTCACATGATGTTATTTCAAGATCAAATAAAATTCTCTTAATTACTCCTACTACTACTAAGTTGCCATTTTAAAACAGATAAATAAAATGAATAAGCATATACATTTTTAACTTATATTAGAGAAGCCAAAGCTAACTGAAATTTAAAAACAAACAAAAATCCCCATAACTGATGGTTTTTGAAGCTTGTCTATCAGTTAGCAGACTTGCTCAACACTAAGTGCTTTGTCAAATTAACCATCTTGAAAATGACAGACTATTTGTAACCATAATAGAGCACGTGGGGGTCTTAAAATCTTTGTAAGTCATAAGAAATGTTGATAAAAAGCTATATGCATAATACTTTCTAATTTAAAAACAGCACAATAAATTGGAACATTTTACTTTGTTGAATCAAACAAGAAAGGTTAAAGACTAAACTGAAAGTATTTCAAGCACTTAAGTTATCTAGAATCCAAGAATGCGCACCACATACACAAGAGACCCAAAGCAAGATGCTTAATGAAACATTTAATACAGATAGCAGTTTGCACAATTACCTGCAGGTAACTTGAAAGCCATAATCCAGCCTTAAGAAATTAAATACTTGTCTTGTCCCATCATGTCCAAGTATTGCATAATACAGAATAGTTAACAATGGAAGGTTTAAGAACTTTGACTGTGTTGTACTGCTCCTCATGCTGTGTCATACTACTGACAAAATCTGCATGATTACAGACCATATTATTCTTAAAATCCAGAGCTACACTGACTGCATTTCTTAGAAGGACATGGTGTGAAGCCAAAAAACAGCTGACTCAGAACATGTTAAGTTCTAGTGCATAACATCAATATAGTTGGAAAAAAAAATACAGTGCTGAGCAACTGCAGTTTGCCCTTTGTTAATTTTTCGCTGGATATTTAAAATTAACTTGACAGTCATTAAGTAAAACAACTTTACTTGTCCCAGTTCAATCCCTAGTGGACAAAACATGCACTACAAGACCCCTCAATTTTGCTTAAGACCGCCAGACTTGAGAGAGGAACAGTTAAGAACACAGGATGTATTTTAAAACCATTTTCACTAACAAAAAGGCTATACCATGAATGCCACCCATTACACTCCTTTGCCAGTAGTAAACCTCCTATCGGAACCAAACAAAATACTCCACAAAAGGACAAGTGGACTCCTTTCAAAAGGACAAGTAGGAAGAATGCCAAACCAGCACAGTATCTTTTTAAAATCCATTTTTCAACGCTCCTCACGATCAATTTTCACACACTGATAAAACAGCAATTTCTCCGCGTTTGAAAAAAATACTATTACACCACTATATCGATACAATGTGCTTTCACATTTGCACATCTCACCTCAAAATCACCTATTTCCAGTAATAAATAAGCAAAGCCTTTCAACTACCCATTTTCAACTGTTAGTTTCATACACTTTTCATAACATTAAAAGTTTCTGCTTAGTAAGAAATTACCAACTTACCTGGAAAGTAACCGCTTTAAAACAAAACTTAATCCTGCCCTACGCAACCGTATTCACGACAGCAAAACCAGAGTGATCTGCAATCTACAGGGACTTGCTAAAATAAATGTGCAGTTTCAGTGTTTTTAAACGAACATCTTACCTTGCCTGTCTTGTGATCAAACCAGACAAGAGCATGGTTCCTGGACAGCACCTTGCAGTCAAACGTGGCATTGTTCTGGGCTGGCCGGCAGCGAGCCACGGAGCGGCCGATCTTGACAGGCTCGTCCAGGTAGACATGACGCTCCTGAAACGGGTGGGAGTTCGGGCGGCAGGTGAAGATGGCCAAGGCTGAAGGCATCGAGGACAGATTGTGGTTGCCACACCAGCCAGAGATGAAGAGAGCCTCTTCTGATGCTGACTGTTCACCACAATTTTAAAAACACCTCCACAGCAACTTTATATTAAAGCAGGACAAATATTATCATATGAGAGGCCTAACAACTCATTGTTTCAGTGTGTAAACTAATTCTGGCAATAATCCAGTGAAAAAGTCCCATTATGTCTTTTAATAATATCAGCAGTGGCCCAAAAAAAGTCTAAAACGTACAACTTTCAATCCATCCTCCTCTGGAAGAATAGGAAAAAGCATCTGATTCCTTCAGAGAGAAGCAAAGGCCCCGTGAAAGAAGGATACAATGTCTTAAATCCAAGTAGATGAGTCATACAAGTACTTTTGTTTGTAACCTCAACTGCCTTCTTCCCCCCCCCCTTCCGTAAACAACACTGACCAAAAGTCTGACCAATGCAACATGGAAGCAAGGAAAGGTTTAGGGAAGGGGGATGAAGGAGAAAGATTAGCGTCCTCTCACACACGGCACAGATCAGGAACTGGAAGGTGAATACAAAGCCCTCGTTCCATAACAGGGACCTATTGGTTCACCCAGCAATCCGCATTTCACCATCTTCGTGTGTTAAACCCCAGCAGAATAGGCAGTCCTCGATTTAGGATGGAGTGCGAGCGCTACACTGATTTTCTCCCTTACACCAGATAAAGCTGAACTGGTCTACAGCTTCTGGAAGCCGCTCAGATAAGAACTTGATAAGGCATGGAGAGGCTCCCAACTCGCCTTCTCCCAGGGACAAACCCACGCGTGGGAAGGGTTCTTGGACCGGCCTGCGAGGTGCCCTGGCAGGTCGCTCCCCGGCGGTGGCTCCGGCTGGCGGCGGGGTCGGTGTGCGTCCCTCGGCGGCGGCTCCGCAGGGGTGGGCAACGAGGGCTGCCCCGGGAAGTGCCCGCCAG
>WBNO01012082.1:56636-86174 GCA_013400575.1 Peucedramus taeniatus
GGGAGGGGGCGGCGGGCTGGGCCCTGAGGGGAGAGGGTCGGTGTTCCTGCGGGAAGGGCACGGCTGGGACGTGTTAGCACGGGGCAGGTCGCTGAGGTGAGTGAGCCCCGGCCCCCTGCCGTCGCTTTGCCCTCGCTGTTCTCAGCTGTGGGAGGGAGGGGGCGAGCGGGACCTGTCAGCCCTTATAAATAAGGGGGAGTGAATAGCCTGAAGTTGTGTCAGGGGAGGTTTAGGTTGGATTTTAGGAGAAGGCTTTTCACGCAGAGGGTGGTCAAGCACTGGAATAGGCTCCCCAGGGAAGTGGTCATCGCCCCAAGACTGCCGGTTCACAAATCTTTTGGACAGCGCTCTCAGGCGCACGATGGGAGTCTTGGGGCAGCCTGTGCAGGGCCAGGAGTTGGACTCGATGATCTGATTCCAGCTCAGAATATTCTGTGATTCTGTGAAAGTGCGGAGCTCAGAGGAGGAGCTGGGGTTACACGTTCTCAGCAGAGACGCGTGAGAAACTGCAGGAGTCTCCCGCGCACCCTCCTGCTTTCCCTGTGCACGTCTGGTCGTTTTGTGATGCCAGATTAAGAACCTAGTGTGGTTTGATGTGTACTGGGGCCCGAGGAACGCTGGCCATGTTTGCCATGTCTTGTTGCAGGTTGGTAGCTGGAGCAGGGGGACTTGGAGCAGTGGCTGCAGGGACAGGACTGAGGTGGGGTCACTGGAGCTGTGTCTTCCTCCAGTACGCCATGGAGCGTCATCCAAGGTCATATTTATGCTTGTTTTCTAGAAGCCAGGGAAAGGTCACTTGTCAAGGTCATACGGTGCTGAACGAGTCTCTCCAGTCCAAATACATTTTTAATTCCGTCATTCCCTGTGAAGCAAACAAGTGGGAATTGTTGATGTAAGATAGATGTTGGGGTCGTGCCAGCGCTATAATTACTCTGTGACAGGGTGTTAGGATTAGGGATATGGGAGAGGGCAGAAAGAGCTGGCAGCTGTGGAGGACAGGAGTGGAGCTCGGCCAGGCACTTGAGCAGTGGATGAGGGGAAAAGCAGCGATCAAGGTAAGGCAGTGCCCTGTATGAGACAAGGCATGATTGGTGCGTTCTTAGTTCTAGCATAGTAAAATCTCAGGGCTGTCTTCATTTTTTTCTTTCCCTTTTGGACTGCACTGTGATTTGGGGAAGGGAGGTTGATTCATAACAGACTAGTTTTCTTCCAACAGTCCAGTGAGAAAAAGACAGCAAAACCAGGCTGTAGCATCTGTGTTTGAAACAGAGAAATTAAATCCAAGATTAAAGACAAGTCTGATTTTGTGAAGACAAAAACAAACAATTGATAGGTGGAACATTTAGAACTGTTTATCCATAGTTTTAATTCTCCTGACTGGGAAGAAAAAAAATCTGGCACATCACTTCATGGTTTTCATCAGCTTATGAGATTGTACTGCTCTGATAAATATAATCATAATTTGCTTTTACTAATTTTTTTAGTAAGTGGAAATAAAGTGTAGCTGTTGTTTACAGCACACAAGGTGCCAAAACTAATCAAAGGGAAAAGGAAAGGTATAAAAAGAAGATGGAGAAAGTGAGAATAAGTTTAAGTCCATTAGGAATTACATTTGAGGAAATGAGTTGCAAAAGTAGAAATAATTGAAAGCACTTTGGAGTTACAAAGTGTAAAAAGTGGGAACAAAGGGTACTACAGGTGTTGGAATGAAAAAAATGTTTCTGAGAGCACTTTTTATATTTTTGTGTCCATGTTTAATGGAGAAAGGAGACTGAAAGTAAAATTAGAGATGAAAAAGATCCATTACCATCTATAGGGCCTAAGAGAATCAGGTAAAATAATAAGCTGAGCAGTGGATACCTTTCTCTGATATTCTAAGTATTTATAATAACGTAATAATATTGTAATATAACTGTGCCATTTAAACTGTAAGCCACTGGCATATTACATTTTCCTGAACCCTTCTTCATCCCCTGGAGAAATCCCACTCTGACAGTCTCACGCAATGGTATGAGAAAACTAGATGGCAATGGTATGTGCCTTTCTAGTTCCCTTTGGCACTGCCAAATGGCTCATGTAACAACTGAGCTGTACCCACTGCTTATCGAGGACATTATTTGACCCTTCCTTCTCTGCATGAGAGCCAGCTCTCAGTGGAGCTGCGTGGGTGTAGTTATCCCTCAGGCTTTTCAACTCCTATTTCAATTTGCCTGATGAGTTCAGAAGTTATCAGGGGCAGAGTCATAGGCTAAGATGGAAATACAGAAAGCAGCTGCATTCTGAAATGAGGATACAATTATTGTATGGTCATTTTATGAGATATCTGCTGCTTACCAGAAAGTGTCCATCCCAGAACTGTGGAAAGCAACAGGTGGATGAGGAGTTCTGTGTGAAGTGCTTGGCCGCTGTGCTGTGCTCAGAGGAGGAGGAGAAAGGGGAGGAGGAGGGAGAAAGTGTCAGCTTCTGCTTCGTTTCTGCAAACGCTGTCACACAGCTGAAGCAGGCAGAGCACCTCGCAGCCATGTTAGGTAAGGGCAGCAGGAGCCAACTGTGTCCCTCCTTTTTCTGGGCAGGAAGTCCATGAAAATGTTATGATGGCCATCATAGCTGAGGGCAGAAAGAGCCCGCTCCATTGCCATCTTGGGTAAGGGAAAGGGAGGGAGCTCTTTAGGGACTGTCACTGTCACATTTGTCCCTTAAGGAGCTGGTGTCTGTTTCAGGAGGATGAAATGCAGCTGAGATCGTTCGTATGCATACCTGGAAAACATCTGGATTTTGGCTTGAATGTGTCAGAGTCTTAATGACTTGATGAAAAATGAGATCTTTTGCTGAAGGAAGCCTATCATGAATTCTGAGCTGATTCAGAAAGAAAAACACCAAGCAGCATTACAGCAACTCAGTGCCTGATATCTGCTCACTGTGCAATGATGATCTAAAAGTCTTCCAAAATAATTACTATATATCAGGCTGAGTTTTCAGTGCAGAGGTATGAACCAGTTGCTTAGTGGGAGATGCTGATTCCAGAGAAATTGTTACATTTGAAATGACTGAGGCATGCTATATAGCAAAAGTTCTATTTCTAGTGTAAAAATTAAGATGCAAACTGATAATGAAATCAGAATAAACAGGTAAGGAGAAGGTTGGAGATGCAGTTTTCTATTGAGTTCTCATCCCTGAAACTCATTCATCAACAATTTATCCAATCAGTTTTGTATTGATTTTCAGAAATAAAACAAATTCCCTGTATAATTGCCATACCTCTTTTAAAATATGACAGTCTAAGAAGGCATTTACTGCTATATAGAGCAGTGTGGAAATGTAAAACAAAGTTTGAACTGATACTTACATCCTTACGTATCTTTTGCAAAACAAACTTGCCTCAGAAGTACCTTCTAAAACATTCTGAACCAAGTTGTCAAAAAGTAAGGAACTGTTTCAGAGAAGTTTTCTCCAGTGTTAAAAAATTAGTTCTAATTATCCCCCCAGATTTAGTGAAGGAGTTGCACATTTTTATTTTAGTGCTATTGTTGTTCTTTAGTTTCAGACTTATTTTCTGTTTGGGATCTTTTAACTCTCTGACTGGTTATGTAAAGAACAATTGCATTATCTTTCAGCATTAGTTTTGACAGAATAAGCAAATACCAGTTTAATCCCCTCTTGTCAGGTAAGTTCTCCATTTATTCCATTTTCTTTCAGATCCCTCCCTGCTCCTATTTCTGGTTTACATTAAAAAAAGGATACTTGTATCCAGTATATAAATGAGTGTCTTACTAACATAGCATTTTCATTAATGTAATATATGTAGTGAGCATATGCTGAATGTACTATTCAATTTACATTATGTAATAAACATGAATGTTTTATACAATGATTTAAAATCTATTATGTGCTATATATCCTATCTGTTTGTATATACAATGTATGTTGCATAGTAAGTTGATAATACATGTATTTGGTATATAAACATAAGTATAATATAACATGCATACCATTAATACATGTTATGCTATTATATAGCTAATATATAGCTAAACGTGCAGTGTTTTTTCATTGCAAATCAGGCAAGTTGAAGTATCTGGCATTTTCACTGCTTTATCATTTTAGCAGAACATAGTCATCATGTGACCAGCTCTTATTTGCTTTTCTATTAATATATCAATTTAACAGTCAATATTAATATTGACTTTTTGAAATGTTTGATGTTTTCTGTGGCTGTTTAAAAAATGGAAAAGATGCTCTTAAAATAATTATGACCTTTTTTGTGTGTGTATGTTTATTTGTTTTAACTGAATGTATTTATTAGACCAAAATATAAATTTCAAATACAAATAAAATACTGCTTTAAACTGAAATCTCGAGGCGGGGGATGGAGGGGAAGATAAGATGAGCAGATGATGTTTATGCAGTTCTTTGGTGTTTCTCTGTGGATGTGAGCAGTCTGCACAGTCACTCCCTGCTGAAGCTGATGGAACCTGGCCAGCCAGCAGCCAACACAACATTTGCTGCTACCTGATAGAAACCATCTTGCTGAGAGACACAGGACAGCGCCGCGGAGACCGCAGCTGTGGGAGCAAGATAGGGCATGGAAGAAAGCAAGGCAGGCTCAAACACTCAGCAGTTGTGGATCTTCAGAAGCCAGCTGTCCCACATAGGCCTTTTCTCAGTTTTATTCCAGCAACTGACATTGAGGGTATGCTTTTTCTAAGAGTCTCTCCTGTCCAAACCCTTCCAGATATTAACGGATGGCTGTATTTCTGCAAAACAAGGCAGAGTTCCTGGAGATTTGTAAGGGCACATTCCATATGCAGAGCCATAGTGTTTTATGAGGCTTTATTGCAGGTTCTAGCAAAATGCTCTGAGTTAGGTGGTTCCCAACTCTGCAGTCTGTTTTTTGCCCTGCACTGATGCTTCTTGAAGGAAGTCAGATGTTTCTAAATGTTACAATACATACAGAAGTATTTTTCCTTCTCAACTGAAGGAGATAATCACATTTCATCAAAACTAAAATGTATTTAAAATGGCTAAGTGAAAATATTTGTGAATTACTGTTTATTGGGAATATCTCCAGTAGGTAAGAATCCTTTCTTCTGTACTTTTTTTATAAGGGATTGCATGTCTGTTCTCTTAACTTTCTCCTGCCAAAAGGTTATTTGTTAAGCATCCAGTGGAATTAATTTACTGTTTAATAAAATGTATCACTCTTACTAAGTACTTTGTTCTTATTATTTCATATAGATACACTTTTTATTCACATGGAAATTTAAGAAGGGGCCAGCAAAAACTAGGACATGCATGACGATAATAGCTAAAAATTTTGGTTTGCCCATGACAGCAAGAATATAAACAAGGGAAGGTTTATAAGAGGCAGTGACATGAAATCTTTTCTTAAACCAAGTGATAAAAGCTTTTGGCCAGGCCATTTAAGTTCTTAAATGGAAACGGCAAATGAAATTCCACTGAGACTCATTGCACTGAGTTGAACTTGATTAAGCTCAGTGTTAGTCATGTCTTTTTGTTGAGAGTAATCTCCTACAGAATTTAGGAGTTAACTACTTGAAAAATCTGTAAGTCTTGCACGGTATCACTGTAAAATACCTGAAGCAGCTGGAGACAGCAAGAACCTTCCCACAGAGCCCTGCCTGAGGCTGCACACTGCAGAGCCCCATTCCTATCTCAGTTTGTATCTAATGTTCACTTTGCTACTCATGGTTTATAACTGAAGGCTGCTGTATCACAAGTTTTTACCATGATAATTTTGTGTGTTATAATTTTGTCTGAGTTAATGTTTGTTCATCTTTTGTCTAGAAAATTGTTCCAATGATCAAAGCGTACTTTAATTTCTAGCAGTTTGCTTTTGATAGATAAACAAATGCTGTTAATGGGCCTTAAGGAAACTGCATCTAAGGAGTTATACATTTTCTTTTAAGTATGTATAGATGTATCTTGGTTTTAATAATTGCAACTCCTGTTCCGGATAAAAAATGGCATGTAGTGCTTCAGGTAGCAGGTTATCTACACTTACTGCTGCTGAAGTGTTCTAGTAGCAGTCAATCAAAAGTCTAGTGTGAATAATTAAATTAAAAGAGGTCAGGAGTTTTGGGGGAGGTGCATGCATGATTTTTTTTTTCCTTTTTCCTTTTTTTTCCTTTCTTGTTAAATAAAGTAGCTATTCAACACTTTTAACTCTACAAAATGTTTCATAATGAAATATAAATAGCTGTTGGACCGTGCTAAAAGAATATTTGAAAGCTCTTACATTATTAAAGAGCTTGGGCTTTGGCTAAGGCACTAAAAGAGGGTTTAAGAGATTTGGATGCTTTTTTTATTATCCCAGTTTCCTGTGAGGGTCAAGCTGTCCAGCCATCAGCCAGAGGGTATTTCCATCTCCCTCCTGTTGTCAGCGGTGCGTAGGCCACGATGGAGACACGCCTGGTAATTACTTGGCGGCTCCCAGCAGGTGCTGCCACTGACATGGCAAACAGAAAACAAAGCTGATTGATCCGTTGCCTGCAGTGCTGCCCTCGCGAGCACCCGGTTCAGCACCAGTGGGGCAGGCTCCCCGGGGCCGGGTGCGGTGTCTGCAGCCCCGACAGAGGAGCCGCTTTCCCTGCCCGACCAGCGGCGCCCGCTTGGAGGGGCCGGGCCGGGCCGGGCCGAGCGCACCGCAGCCCTTCCCTTCCCTGGCGGGCCGCGCGGNCTTGGTGCCCGCTTGGCCCCTCCCACTCCGAGCGGCTCCGGGGGGAGCGGGCGGAGCGTCGCGAGTCACCTGACTCCGCGCGGCGGGGTCGGGGTCGGGGCCATGTCGCGGCGGGAGCGGGGCCCGGAGTCGGGGCCGGGCGGTGCCGAGGTGGCTGCGGAGGATGCGGAGCCGGAGAGTCCCGACCAGTGCCTGTCGCTGCTGCCCTGGGACCGCTTCTCAGCCTGGCTGCACTGCGTGTGCGTGGTGGGCTTCGACCTGGAGCTGGGCCAGGCCGTGGAGGTACGTGCGGCGGCGGGCGGGGGGCACCTCTCGCTCTGCGGGCTGCGGCGGGGCCCCACCGGGATCGNTGTTGCACAGAGGCGGGGGAAGCTCGGCCGTGCTTGAGGAAGCGTGGTTGTGCGGAGCCCTGGAACGGCGAGCGGGGCAGCGCCCCGGCGAACCGGCTGGGCTGTCCCGGGTGAGGCTGGTGGTTTTCGGGCAGCGCTTCTCATAGTGCTGCCTGTGCTGGCAGTGGGCGCTTTTAAATGGTTTGCATCGCGTCCCGAGATTTGTATGAAGTACATCGTCGGCTTTCTTTGCATACGAATAGCGCTGATCTCTATGGCATCTAGGTGGTTAAAAGTGTGATAATAAGGACAATGTGAATGATCTTCATAAGTGACACCGTTTCCCAGGTCGCTGAGGTGTGCGAAAGGTTCTCTATGGGTTTGAAGCGTTTTCCTTCAGCACAAGCCGGATGCCGGCCCGTGGCAGGGTCACATCTACGGCTGCGACTCCCAGCTGTGCCCTCTGTGCAACGGGGCCAGCTGTGGCACCGCTTTGGGAATGCACAGGCAGGGCCAGCTGTGGCACCGCTTTGGGAATGCACAGCCAGGGCCAGCTGTGGCACCGCTTTGGGAATGCACAGGCAGGGCCAGCTGTGGCACCGCTTTGGGAATGCACAGCCAGGGCCAGCTGTGGCACCGCTTTGGGAGGGCAGGGCCAGGGCCAGCTGTGACACCGCTTTGGGAATGCACAGGCAGGGCCAGCTGTGGCACCGCTTTGGGAATGCACAGCCAGGGCCNTGTGCAACGGGGCCAGCTGTGGCACCGCTTTGGGAATGCACAGCCAGGGCCAGCTGTGGCACCGCTTTGGGAGGGCACTGGGGGCTCACAGCGCTGGGAAATAGAGAGAAGAATTACCATTCGAATCAGTTTCACATCCTGTTTAACCCCATTCACCATGTGACTGCCCAGCAAACTCTTGATCTGCAGAGAAAGTGTCTTTCTCTTTCTCTTGCCTTAAAGGGGTGCCAGCTTAAATGCATGGCAGACTGGCCTAAAATTTAACCAATCCAGCTATTACAATATGTAAAATACATAACTGTTGGCCACAAATAAATGCAGATAAAACCAGTATACTGTGCTAATTATGAGTTCTCTTCCCTTGATGTTATAAGGTGGTGTTCACAACAAAGACAAACGCTTCTGTATAACCTGTGACTTGGGCAGCTCTTGTGCTCAGTGGCTGAGGGAGGCACAGCCTCTGTCCTGGCTGCAGACTTCTCAGTTGACAGTCACATTAATTTAACTGGGTGCATAAAATGAGACTTAAAATATCTACAGAACTAAGGCCTGTTTGTTTTGATTTTTTTCCCCCAGTATGTAGCTGCAGGAAGAATAATTAGCTTCAGTTTATATAGGAATTCTGGGAAGAAACACCTGCTAGCGAGGAGAACGAGTATGAATTCAAGTCTCTATGCCAGTCTTCTGATTAAATGTGGATAATTCAGCATAATTCAGCTTCTGAAAGAGTTACATTTAGTGTACAGCTGCTTAGCATAAGATAGCAAAGGAAAGTATTAAGAGTTGGAGAAAGGACAGTGATTGGTTTACTACATGCAGAATGCAGGTGTTCCACTGGTGTCTGCTTTCAGCTTCATTTGTACTAATAATGTCTTACACAGCTGGGCATCATTTGATAGGAGACTGAGGGGGAAAAATGCACTGGAGTTTTTATGGCTGGAGGACAGAAAGGTGCTTAGTCAGAGATCAGCCAGTGGGTATATTTGTTGTTTTCTGTAGAGTAGGATAGCGTTGTGTTACCAGGAAATAAATTTACTTACATTTAGTAGAACAAGATTAAATGAGATAATGGGATGTTAGATATATGGTAAGATGAGAACTGCTTGAAGCTACTGTTCCTGCATTGAACTTCTGCTCTTCAACTAGGTCCCATCTTTGGAAGCCCTGAAACCTTCTTTGAAACATAATAATGTAATTTTTGTCAACTTTTCTCTGTTTATAAGCTAGCCACTCATTTCCAGAGTTTTGGAGTGGGTTGTGGGTTGTTTTGAGGACCTTTTTAGGTGAAATTAAGGTGTCTGAGGTTTGTCCTCTTTCCTGTATATTCTATTCCCACTTGCTTGCATAATCACTGATTTCGTACATCCTTTCTTTTCTGAAATAATGGTGCTTCTGCTTCTTAGTTGTGCTGTATTGTTTTTGATTTCTGTGTTGTGAAAACTTACTACATGGTCTATTTTTCTTCTGTAAGTACAAAAAGCCACGACTTTGAGTTTATTCCTTGAGCTTTCACAGTTGTCCTTAGGGGCTAGTGTTCATCCTCCAAGAGCTGATAATAATATAGATCGTGTTTTGTGGTTGAATTTTGGTTACTTCAGCCTAACTTTTGATTGCAACAGATTTCAGACAATAATGTGTGTTTGCTTTAAATGTAATCATCTACTGCATTTTGTACAAGTTAAATCTAAAAGATGTAATCTTGCTCTTCTTTGAGACCTTTTGCACCAAAAATATCAAGTACTCTGAATGTACAGTCTCATTATACCTTTTTAAATGAACATATGTGGTCTCTAACTAGCATCCAAAATACCTTGTAAAGATGGGTGATCAAGAAAGCTTAAAAGCATATGAAGATAAGAGCTGAGACATCATATTAATAGCTTACAGTTGAAAATGTCCTACAGCTAGGAAGGTGTTCGAGAGTTGTACTGTTAAAATATTTGATGGAAATTTATTGCTTATTTTCAAATAAAATAATACTGTTTTTTTCCTGTAGGTGATATATCCTCCACATTCCAAACTCACAGATAAAGAGGTAAGTCACAGTTGCTATATATCACTTGGTTTTAGCTTAGGAAATATATAAATATAATATATCTCAGGAAATATAACAGCTCTCTTTTCTTTTCCCTACCCTTTAGAAAACCAATATTTGCTATTTGTCTTTTCCAGATTCTAATTCGGGTAAGTGTTTTCTTCACTCTGTAGTCTGTTGTTGGACTAAACTGTGTTAAAAAATAATTTGACAGGATGTATTCTGGGCTTTAGATCAAATACGTATTTATATGTCTTAATTAATATTGCAATACAGAAATGTTGCAGCTAAGGTTAAATATAAAACTGCAACTGTCTGCATTGCAGTAAGGTCTGAGGATTCTTCTCTGGTTTATGTAAGTGTGTAAGACCTTCCAGATGACATTTGTGCAGACCTTTCAGAATACTTGGCAAGTAAAGAATGAACATCTTAATCTTGCTCTTTAAACAAAATAATAGTACTGTCACTGTAGAGAGGAGAGTAGGCCTGGAATTTGAAGGATTTAATAAAGCAAATGGAAGTATATGGAACCTTCTTCTCATAAAGGACTAAATGTATATTTTCTAAGTTCATAACAGTGAAACTGACTTTTAAATTCAAAAGCATTTAGAAAGAACAGTTGTGAAAGGAAAACCTCAGCAGTCTTCTCCATTCTTCCTGTGCCTGTAGCTGTGTGTGGTCCTGCTTGTTAAAATCTAAACTTATGCTCTTGTGCTGCCAAGGAGAAATTGGGACATGGGGCTGATGGGTTGGACCACCTGCAAAAAGAAATGACAGTTCAGACACTTCCTTTCACATTTATTTCTACACAGAAGTCAAAACTTGCAGGACCAGCATTGTGCCTGTAGCTGCACTGACTGTGTGCTTTTGGCTGCTCTGCAGTATGACAGCTTGAATAGGGAGTGATGCAGATGTGTGCTTTTAATGTGTGTGAGCTCTCTCTTATGTAATTTTAGAAAGTATTTTGGCTAGTTTTTCTCCTTTGTCTAAATGTCACTAAAATTAAGGTATTTTCTCTGTTCTTGTTATGCTGTATGTAAATAGAGGCACAGCTTCTTTCCGTTGCTGAAATATGAGTTAACTTTATCTTCTAATTACTCTCATTGTTAATGGTTATAAATATCTTCAGTCTTTAAAGTACAAAATCATGTGTTAGGAACAAAGGCTGCTTTCTTAAAAAATTTTTGGTGTATTTTTTCAAATAAGAGTGTAGTGTCCTGGTTCAGGCAAAACAAGTATATATATGAGGAGATTTTACTTTCAGCAGGGAAAAATTTTACTTTTTTGCTTTTTTTAATGTCCCTATTAAGAACTGTTGGTTCTTGATCATTCTTGGTAGGCTTAAGTTTCAGATGATGTAGAGGGAATTACCTGTGTAAAACCTGCCTTCCACAAGGCTGGAAGTGTGTCCTTTCTGTTAGGATTTATTTGTTCATCACAGGCCTTAGCATAAAAAGAAAGGCTTTATGTAATAGAGCAGTGAAGGAAGTTATTAGCTTGCAGCTAAATTTGAGGTCAGCCCATCCCAGGTTTTCATGGCTCAAAAGGTTAATTCAACTTTTTTCTGTTCTTACTACAAAGAGATATTATTCCAGTACTTGTGACTGTGAATTTAGAGGAGAAAATTGATTTAATCAGCTACTAGATGACAATACTTGTGGTTTTAAGCTGAGTTTTGCAGTACAGTTATTTTTAAAATAATGCTTTACCTTCTCTTCATGGATAATTGAAGGAAGAATTACCAATCTTTTCTGCAAGAGCTTGGTAAATAAGAAGACATCACATTCTGAATGATATTTCAACATAATAATGATTAAGGGTAGTTTAGGTCTTCTGTGTGTAGGTTTTTATAATAGTTGATGAGGGCTTCTTTCCTTTGGGTGAAGGGAGCAAGCTTTGAAAAGTTGAAGCAAATATTTAGCGCTGTGTTATTGGCATGTACTGTGTTTTTTCTTATCATTGTATCCATATTGCTGAGCACTTGTTACCTTTTTGAGTTGAATGGTCCCATCACACCATGTTTTGCTACTTTTGGTTTTGTCTTGGTGCATGGAGGGTTTCTGACTGCAGCTTCTGGGGGTTCTGAGGCTCAGACCTGGGTGCTCTGTGCATGTCAGTGTTACCCTGCACAGCCAGTGCATCTGGCTGAGGGGTTGGGCTGTCTGAGCTGTTGCAGCAGAATGTGTGTGACTGAAAGAGAAGATGAAATGGAACTTTCAAGTCTGGTGAAACAGTTTCCTGAAGAATTAATTACATTTTTCTTTAAGAAATTCATTTTGATAGAAATGAAGGAAAACTTTGCTCCTTAGGGATATTACTGGGAAGTCCTACTCAGTTTCACTCTGTTTTCAGCAATTAGCTCTGCAGCTTTCAGAATGATGAATCCTAGACCTGCCTGTGGAGTTACAGATGAGCATAATGCACTCCTACAGTGTGACTTCTGTATGAACTGTATGGTGTCAAAAAAGAGGTAAAGTGCAGCCATGTAGCAGAGGAATGGCACGGCTAAGATGATCAAAACTATAGAGGCATGCCAATGAAATGGGTAATGGCAGTAGGAGAACAGCCATTTGACCTGTTTGAGGACATGATAGTCACTATGAAGCAGTGTCTTTTTTTTCCTTGTTGCAGACAGTATACTTACTGTTGCCAAAGATGCCAAATTTTCCACTTATAGAATTATAAATATATAAATGTTCACAAGGGCAATGCAAGATAAATGAACCAAAACTCTGGTACCTCTTTGGCTGTAAGCAAGTGCTCATGTTAAACAAGGCTCAAACTCAGAATACCTTCTGTTTGTTGTTTATCTCTTCCCCTGTGTAGGTTGTATTGGGGACACACAATTTTGTTTTAGATTCCGACGGTCTCCTGGAAGGAAAGTCTCATTGAGTTGTTTTCTGGACCAATTGGATAGAGATCTACCAGTTTACTTAAAGGTTGGAAATGAGGAAAAAATGAAGTTAAATTTCTTTTGGGTAATGTTAATTTGTGGGTCTTCACCTTTAAATATAACATTTGAAAAGAAAAAAAAATTTTTGAACTGGGTGTCCTGAAAGTCAAAACTCATGTTTGTTGTAGTATGTTATTATAATAATAATAATAATTAGTTTCATTAACTATTCTTTGTTTTATTAGTATGGATTTTGGATTACAAGGAACTAAATTGAAGCCCAGATCTATTTCATTATTGATCAAATTGTAAGAACCATTACTGTTGTGGAAATATGAAGAGCTTTATAACTTAATTTAAAAAATGCCAACCAACTTGGGCTGTCTCATTTTCCACCCTTCACTTTTTGAAGCTGGAGCAGTTACCTAAAAGCGGTAGTGGCCAAAAGCTGTTCTCATCTCATGCACAGGGAATATTGAGGCCTCTGGGAGCCTGATTCTCAAACTCAGTTTGGTTCTGTTTATGTGGAAAATACTTGAATTCCCATTTGTAGGAAGGATGAAGCTGATGTTTTGTCTTTGAAATGTGAGAACCTACTTCCTTAATATTCCAAGAATCTTTTGTAAAACTAATACATTGAAAGATTAGGTTTTATCTCTTCAAGTCAGGGCTTTAAGGTTTTTAACTGCTAAAATCTTTTTAGTGCTACTTTGCAGAATTATAGAAGTTGATTTATTCCTCAAGAAAGTATTTCTGGTTTTGGTTTCACAATGTGTCAGGAGAATGTAGAGATAAAAATAGTAAAGCCAGAAAGCACAGCTGTTTCCCCATGATGATATTTTCTCTTTGAAGTGCTTACTAAAAAAGATAATGCTAATAAAACCAGTAATCCTTCTAGTTTATTGTATCTAATCAACTTTGGAGCTCGCAGGGGAACAGGCTTTTAAACTTGTATGTTGAATGCTTCAAAAAGGAGGGCAGTAACAGATGGTTCTATTGAGTTCTTCCCTTTCTTTTGCAGAAAGACTCAGCATATTACTATGGCTATGTGTATTTCAGACAAGTTCGAGACAAATCATTAAAAAGAGGCTATTTCCAGAAGGTAATTTCAGTTCTTTTAGGAAAATATTAATTTGGAAATTAATTACTTTTCAGTGACTGCAGAGGAAAAGGAAAACTGACTTGCTCTCTAATTAAATTAGTTGTTTATTTATAGTAAATTTGTCTAATTTTACATCAGCTATGCTGTGCTCCAGCTCTGCTGTCAGAAGAGATAGTTTTTTGTCTGTGTTTAAAAACAAAAAGTTGGGAAGTTTTGGGAGGTGTTTGTTTGTAGTTTGCCTGTAGTCAGATGTGTGGTTGGCTTGTGTGTGTGAGAAAAGTCCTACTTGGTGTTGTCTGAGGGTAACAGGTGCAGTAGAACTGAGGGAAAGTGTTGACTTGAAAATCTGTTTTGTTTCTCTTTATTCCAGTCACTGGTCCTCATCAGCAAGCTGCCTTATGTCCATCTTTTTCGTACCATGCTTAAGCAAATAGCACCAGAATATTTTGAAAAAACTGAAGCTTTCCTGGAAGCAGGTAGTGGTCCTATAATGTTGAACTCTTACACTATCAAATACTTCTTGTGGAGAAATAAACAACACTGTCATGTTCTAGTTCGTGGTTTTCTCTTTTGCAGGGTAGAGGGTTGAAATTTTAGCAAACTAGCTTCACTTCTAGATCATTGAACAGAGCTAATTGAATTCTGGATCTTCCTAGGAGAGTTGGAGGTCCCTCCTGAAACACATCTTAGGGTTGTGTGTGTTTCAGGACCAGCTGTTGAGCACAAGGAGCTGATGGCAATCCTTACTTTGCACTCTTCACCACTCAAGTCCTTTTGGGCAGTCTGACAACTTTTGCTAAGCAACTGTACAAATGTCATCTTGTTTGAGGTTTGGTTTTTTGTGTGCGTGATTTGTTTGTTTTTTGACCAAATGGAAAAAGTGACAGAGCAGTGCTGGTAACAGGTGCCTCAGCCTTACTGCAGAGCTGAAAGAGCTGGAGAAAGACAAATAGAAAAGTTATTTGCTCTTTGCCTGGAAGAGCTTTGTTTTGTGCACTGTGCCTGCCCCATTCAACTTTCACGTTTTTGTGTTTTCACTGAGCAACAATTTGTGTAAACCATGAAAGAATTGCATTTTTCAGTCACCTGTTTCCTTGAGAGGTTATGAGCAAAACAAGCTCTGCAGAAACGGTGAGAATTATGTATTATATTCATAATGGTTTACAAGAAAATACTGGAAAACTTTCTAGCCTAGCTACAAACCAGCTTTTTCCTTAACTGCTGGTGTTTATTGGTTCTGCAGTAGCCAATATACATAAATTGAGGTGTTCTTTTCAAATTTTTTTTAGTATGTACTTTCATGGTTCCTCAGATAACATTTCTTCAACTAGTTTTAAGTCTTGTTGCTACAAAAAATGGAAGACCAGAGAACACTGTTTTCTTGAAATGAAAATCTTTATAATTCTAATGGAATAATAAATTATGTCTAAATGGCTGTAGAACTTTAGTGTGATAGAGAGACAAGCAGAACTGCTGTGGATTATTAGCACTAATTTAAAGTTGCAGTGTCCACAAAGGGGACTCTGTGGTCATGGTTTATAGCTTGCAGAAACTCTGGTATTTTTCTTTCAGTTTGTAGTGACATTGATCGTTGGCCACCACCAGTTCCAGGGAAAGTTCTGCAGTTGCCTATTATGGGTCTTATAATGAAGGTAAGGACTCCTGCACTTGTTCTTCTCTGAGGTTGTTTTCCCCACCTTTGTACAGTTCCTCACTGCCTTGTACCTTGTTTTCATTGTCCTATTCTTCCAAACATGAGTAGATGTTTACAGCCCTCAGAGTGAAGGTCTGGGTGATTTTGATTAGGTGCTTTGATTGAGGGGAGGAAGGGAGGATCTTTTATAGTGCTTAGGTTAATATTTAATTTTAGTAGTTACTAAAAAGTGATGTTTCAATACAACTACTAGTTGCAGTGTCTGTATTATCCCTCTGGAATTTGCATTCTGGGAGACTTTAGTGCTAATTAAATTTGTCAAATCAAACATAATGTAGCACTTGAAAATACTGAGAGTTAAATTACAGTCAAGCAAATTAAATATATTAATGAAAATCATTCTTGTTCCTGAAAGTTGACGAGTAAAAATCCTTTTGGTCCCACACACCAGAAGTAATTGCTTGTGCTGTCTATATTTTTTAATGGCAGTGAAATATGTCTGAAGAAAGCTATTAAGGAAGTTGTATCTAGTGCATAGTGAAGAACTGTTGAGTTTAAGGAGTGGTTAAGAACTGGGCCTCTGGGAATTGTAATAATTTCATAATCCATATGAAATGCAATTAAAAGGATTTGATGAAGCCAGAGGTTACAGCCAGAAGTACCTTCTCAGCAGATACTCTTAAGCTTATGGAAAGATGTGTGCATCACCAGGGAGAGAAGGAAGTTTCTGAAGCTATACTAAAAGATGAAATTAAATAAAATAGTTCTGTGTGCTGGGTGATGAGGAGTGTCAGATATGTCTTCTTTGGGTATTGTCTGCATTTATCTCATTGATAATTCTTACCCATGAGAACTGAAATTGCATTCCTAAAGTGAGTAAAGCCATAATTCCAATAGTCTCTTTTTAAACTGGAGTATTATTTTCATACTCTATACTCAATTTGCAATTGGAAATTCTGTAGGTGGAAGTTCTATAGAGTAAATAAGCATGGTTCTGTAGTATATCCTCTTGAAGTATTACAGATTGTCTCTAAGTCAGCATTTTAAGTGTCTGCTGGATTCAATACAAGGGAAAATAAATCTTTCTTTTTCTTTCCAAGTTGCGGATTCCAACATATCGTGACAAGCCTGGAACAACACCGATAGTACAGAATATGCACCAGGTAGTGATTAGATACTGATATTGTATATAGCCCCAGACAAAGCTAGAGATCTGCTTTCATTCTTTAAACTTGTTAGTTAGAAAAGATTGGTAGCAAATCATCATATACTATGATAATAAAGAAATCCACAGTCTTTGAAACTTTGAATGGAGTAGTCCAGATTTGGATTCTTCATAGAAAAGATATTCTAACCCAATTACCCTGAGCAGGTCCTGGAAGAAGATAGTTGAATGACAGAATTACTAACCTGAACATCCTTTTAATGTTTGGATAGTTTGGGTTTTTTTGAGGATAAATCCAGAATTAAGTCTTTAGCCATAGAAGACGTTTATAAAAGCAATCTGTTTCTTCATATGCAGTTGTTCAAAACAGCTGCAGTATTTTATATATTTTCTGGACTGAAAGCCACATGCCTGTAAGTGGGGTGTGTGTGTGTCTTGGGAGATGTCTTGCTCATAGAACACAAAGGTAATTGTGAAGATAATGTACTATATACTGCAGCAATACATAAATAATTAGGCTATATCCTGTCTACTGTCTGTAAGCATTTAAGGGAAACCATTTCATTTAATACCTAGGTGTTCTGATGACTAAAAACCAAGCATTGCGATGTCTTTTAGGCAGATGCTCAGATCTCCATGGCTTTACCGACTATTCATGAAGTAGATCTTTTCAGGTAGGACTTTGGACTGATTAATTCCTAGCTGTGAACTCACACATGTTTTTGATTTATGACAGTTCCTTAACACATCTCATGGCTTGTAAGCTGATATTTACCAGTGTTGGTTTTAATAATTTTTTTCTGTAAAATTTGCTAAAACACAGTTTCAACAATATACAGGCTGAAACTGCAATAAATAAGCAAGTTCATTAAGTGTTCCATTTTACAAGAGTATTTTATGTTTTTCAAATTACTATTAAAAGACTACCGCAAACTTTTTTTATGCCTTTATTAATCAGAAAAAATACGTATTTTATGATGTCAAATGTATTAAAATACCTCGATCTGTTTTTAGGTGTTTCTGTCCGGTGTTCTTTCACATTCAGATGCTTTGGGAGCTGGTGCTGCTGGGAGAACCACTTGTTGTGATGGCACCATCACCAGCAGAGTCTTCAGAAACTGTGTTAGCCCTTGTTAGGTAAATGTAGTAGAGCTTTCTAACTAAGGCTAAGAGAGTTAGTGTAAGATTCTAGCTGAGTGGACCTTTATTTGATCTGATGTGATAAAGCATTACAAATTTTAGATTTGCTTGTGTCTTTCATGAAAGTTTGCACTGAATACATAAACCAAGCTCATCCTTCTTGCACCTTGCAGCTGTATTTCACCACTGAAGTACTGCAGTGATTTCAGGCCATACTTCACCATCCACGACAGTGAATTCAAAGAATACACAACTCGCACACAAGCCCCGTAAGTGAATCAAACTCTCTGGAGAAGATGTTGTTCAAAGCTACTCGTAACCATAAATTTATATTGAAATACTGTTTAACTGTTCTGGATTTCTATAACTAGAGAATTAGGTTTAGACTCTTCTTTTTTATTTTAAGATTATCTCACAGAGTGCAGTAATTAGCTGATTTAAGTTTTTATTCCAGTTAGATAGAGCAAAGAAGTTATGAAACAATGCCATAATTAAACTAGGCTTGAATTTCAAAGGATACTTCTCTACAGAATAAGTCAAACTGCAAGTATGAACCCAAGAAAAGGTCTTGCTTTTCCATAAGGATTTGTGCAACATCAGCTCTAGAGCAGCTCCTTGGGAAATTTTACTGTAATTGTTTTAATTTTTAATTAACTGCTAAACAAAGTGACTTGTAGAATTCAACATCCATACAGCTATTTTGTAAAGCTAAGTCAGTTGGTGTCCTAGTTGAGACAATTTAAAAATCAAATATCTCTTCACTAAATTTATTAGGTTATTAATGTAAAAAAGTCAGAAATTATTTTTTTTAAGAGTGTGAATGTCCAAAACCAGTGATGTTTGAAACGGCTTTAAGGACTCATTTTTTCTCCCTTTATTTTTTTAAAATCTTTCTCCTATTCTGAGAGCACACACCTCCATTTCTTAATATGTTGTTTAAATGCAGCTTGATTTGGGAATGGAGTGCATTTGTTAGATTCACTGATCTTTTAATAGATAAATTTCTTCTAATGTCAGAACAAGCAGAGGTTGTTGATTTGGATTTTTTGTTTGCTTCGTTGGTTTTTTTACTGTAATTTTCCTCTCAATGGGTGTATTGCCAGAGAAAGAGCAGTGGAGAAACACGTAAACATAGGCAATATGTTTTAGATTGTGTTCCATGGGAATGGTTATGCAGTATGTAATTTAGTTTCTAAAAATAATTCTAGGAAGAATTTGGTTAAACTTTAGTAACCCATGTTTCAAAATTCCATCCACTCCTCTGTAGCAAAATAGAAAGGTTGGACACTGCATGGATTAGTATTTGAAATAGAGCTGAAATTGCCCTGACTTTCTTATGGAAAACAAAAAGTTGGAAACATTGGAAATATGTTTTTAAAACCATGGCTCTAAGAAGGTGAAGAATCAAAATTATGCCAATTCTGTGTATTTTATTATTTTAATAATAGATGGGAGCAGGGAAGCTTCTGGGTAGTGTACAGAAAGTGTTAAATTTTGGGATTTCTAAGACCAGTCTAACAAAATGATAACCTATTTTTAAGATGACAGGCCTATGCTGTAGCAGCAGCACTGTGCTCTTACTGCCTCTTGTTCCCTGTGTGCCCCTGTGCATCCCCCAAGCCACATGCCAAGCACAGAGCAGACAGAAAAATCTGGCAGAGTGTGAGCTGGGGCACAGTGCTCTTAATGTGCTTGTGCTGCATCACTTGATAACTGCTGCTTAAAGCAAGTGGGATATTAAGTGTCTCATTTTCTTAATGACATGCACATTCAAGTACTGAGAGTTTGTTATCATCAAACCTTGAATAGTAGCAATTTGTCTTTCAAATATAGGTCAGTTTCCTGCTCATAAAAAAAAACCAAACAAAAAACCAACACATCACAAAACCGCAATAAAGGATAATGTGCTGTTCTCACCATTGCAGGTGGGCAGAATTTAGCCAAGTCTAAGCAGGTGTTATTTTTACTCTATTCAACAGCAGTTGTTGTTGCTTGTACTTTAAGATACCTGACTTATTTTCTAAAACATTGAAACTTTGATAAACATTTGTGCTCTTTTGTGTAATTTAAAATGCAACTCTTTAATACCAAAGGAAAATAATTTCAAGTTAAGAATTTAAGTTGACCTTTTTTATTTGTTAAGGCTGAAGCTCTTGCTGTCATATTTTAAACATTGTCAATACTTTTCTAGGCCATCTGTCATTCTAGGAGTGACAAATCCCTTTTTTGCTAAAACACTTCAGCACTGGCCTCACATTATCCGAATTGGAGATATCAAACTTCCAGGTAAAATAAAAGTATTTTCTAGAGTCCTGTGCAAAGGGATCTAACTGTGTGCTTATTTGTTTACAAACATATGTAATTATGTTCCATTTGTTTAATTTAATGCTAACTAAATTTTCATGGATGTAAATCTGTCAGGTGAAATTAGAATCTTGACTGCTCTATGTCTTTTCAAATCTAGTATCATAAATGCAAAAGGTAGTAATACTCATTAGTAATAATGTTCTGCCTTTCACAGAGTCCTGATTTTGTATCTCTACCAATAAGGTATTGAGACTTAATATATTAATGATGTTAATTTTAGTGTGAGTAGAATGTAATAATTCAGTCACAGCCAGCACAGAATATAAGACCCATGTGAAAGCTGCATTTGAATGTTACAGTAATCTAAAAAGTTGTTCACAATATTTTGGTAATATATTTCTAATCTGGCAATATTCCACTGATTATTAATTATTCAGTCTGGATGATTTCCATACAGGATTGAGTAGAATTTTAATGTAATGTTTGGATAACGTGTCAATTGCCACCACTCTAATTATTGTATGAAATTCCTGAATGTAGCTGTTTGCTGCTACAGGTTCACTATGCTGTTCTGACAGTGGGAATGCATAAATATGCAATTAAAATAAAGCACCATAAAATTAATTTTTGTAGAAGAAGTTAATTTTAACTTCCAAGTATGCTGAATTAATTAAGAATCTCATACTGTGTTCAGTCTAATTAGGCAAGGTTTTGCTTTACTTTAAATACCAAATTTAAGTACTTTAAATACTTTAAATACATGTTACTTTAATACCATGTCTGTCTATGGTCAGAATACCTCTGGGGACTTAAGGTAGTGTGGGGAAGAGTTACTTTGCTGCTGTGTAGCTAATGTTTGGAAAATAGAATCTTAATTAAACTCTGAAAAGCCATATAAAAGAGGTGAGCTTCAAATCTGATATACAGTTTCAATATGAAATTCTAGTTTTGATGTAGCTATGGGAAATGCTTGGTCAGGAAGTTCTAGGGATGTATCTGTCTGACCTGTCTTTAAAAAGGTATATTTTATTTCTTTAGGGTCAAAGAGGGTTCTGATTTTTTTTGTTGTTTTTTTTTTTCCCCTCTTTTCCCCCCCTCTGCAGTTCCAAGAGCAATTTAACTGTTACTGTTTCTAAAGCTGAGCATCCAAATAGATTTAGGAGGAAGGCTCTGATGAGGTTGCAAGACTGTGAACAGGGTTTAGGGTCTTCTGGTTGGAGCAGGATAAATTGGCAAAACAAAACAAAAGCCCTTAGTATAGCTTATGACAAAGGAGACTTAAATTCATTTTCTTACAACACTTAATCCATGGCTACTATTTTATTTTCTTCTATACAAATTTTAGTTATGCCATGGTACCAAAGATTTGCTCCCAAAAGCATTTACACTGAGGGGAACAAAGGAAAATGGAATAAAAATATAAAATTAAGAAAATAATTATTCTCTGCTGTATAGCTGTATGTTAATTGGGTGCTTGGATTCAGAAGGTCATCCTTTGGCTGGTTTTGTTTGTGAGGTTTTTTTGGTTCATTTTTTGCTTGTTTGGGTTTTTGTTGGTTTTCAGGTTGTTTGGTTTTTTTTCTTTTCAACAAGGAATGCTTATATGAAATGAAAAGTCTATTTGCTGTTACTGATGTGTTTGCTGGGTGTTTATGGATATATACTTGGATTCATGTCAATGTTTCTAATGTTTCTTACAATATTAGATAGTCTTTAAGTAAGGTGGCTTTATGTGTTTTGGCAGGTGAAGTTCCAAAGCAGGTGAAAGTGAAAAAACTAAAGAACCTAAAAACTTTGGACTCCAAACCTGGTAATAACTTCAGAGTTAAATTGCTGTGTTTTCATTTCAAAAGGCATGCCTTGTCTCTCCTTTGGCTGTATGCTGCTTTTTTTCTTTAGGTGTTTATACCTCTTACAAGCCATACTTGAACAAAGATGAAGAAATCATTAAGCAGTTGCAAAAGGTAATGGTGTAGATCACTTCTTAATGGCAAATGGTTTGTGTATTTTTTGTACTGTTGTACAGTGGTTTCATATAAGGCCGCACTCAGTGTAATTGAAATGAAACTGGATTCTGGTTCCTTTGCCCCAGTTCATAACAAAATAGGTGTATATACACCCTTACTGCAGAAGGGCTGCTGCCTTGTTAGCAGTTTCTATAACTATATGAATGATGGACCTCAATAAGTTAGCTTAATAATTTAGAGAATTAAAGGCATTTTATCTGTTCATCTGTTGAGGTTTTCCATCCTCTGCCACCCCCACTCTGGTCTCTTTGGTCTAAAAGTTTCACACATGAGGTGTGTAAGAATCAGAGCTTCCAGATTTTAACTGATTTGCAAACACTTCTTTAAAGAAATGTTTCTTTCCTTGAGTTTCTTTATATGATAATAATAACATCTGTAATTGAAATGCTATTGCTTTCCTTCCCTGGTTCAGGGTAGGAAGTGCTGTGTGTGGGCATATACAGATTCATAATAAATATTCATAAAAAGTAAACCCACCACAACTACCTACATACTTTGGAGTAACAGACAGACTGTGATTTGTTGTTTTGGGTTATTTTAAGGGAGTACAACAGAAACGTCCTACAGAAGCACAGAGTGTGATACTTCGGCGGTATTTCTTGGAATTGACGGAAAGCTTCATTATTCCATTAGTGAGTTCTTAGAGTAATGGGGTTTTGACATAATTAATAAGGAGTGGTTTTTCTGGAGTTACCGAGGTCCAGCAGCTCTCCTGGAATCAAGCCTGGGTCCAGCACTGGTCCCAGCTGGTGAGGCACAGCTGCCTCCTGCTGTCACACCTGACTCTTGGCAGCGGTCCCAGTCCCTGTGCCTTGGACACCTTGGGCCTCTGGCTGTGCCTGTGCCAAGCCTTGCTAGAGCAGAGATGGCCACGGCTCAGTCTTCTCTGGGTTAGTCCTAACTAATGCCCGGGTAAGGGAGTCAGATTAATCTCTTACAAACATTTGATACAAAGCATGGTTACTGTTTGGAATCACCCACGATACGAAGGTACCTGTGGACTGTTTCCAAAGAAAAGAGAGATTGTTTACCAGTGGCTTAAGTTCAGGATAGAGATATTCTTTGTGTGCATTTGCTTCCTGTCCTTCTTTGCCTCGTGTCCTTCTTGAACTTTACTGGCTCAAAGTTCTGGAGTTGGGAAATATAGTCTGTATAAGATAAGCTCCTTCTTGTCTTCTCATGTGGTAAATACGCACAACCCCACCCTGTACTAACACTGGGAAGAGAAAATGCTGTGGTCACAAGCAATAAGTAAACACACGTGGAATGTGTATCTTTAATACTGGTTATGCAAACAACCATTCCTTTTCCTTTCCCCAGGAACGTTACGTGGCAAGCCTAATGCCTTTGCAGAAATGCATATCACCCTGGAAGGTAAGGAAGTATAATTTGAATGAGCTGGAAATTGGTAATTAGAGAAATTAAGAGCTGCTAATTTTTTTTCTTTCCATAGAGTCCACCACAGCTGAGGCAGTTTAGCCAAGATGACTTCATGAAGACATTGGAAAAAGCAGGACCACAGCTCACCTCAGGTTTAAAGGGAGATTGGATAGGACTTTACAGGTAATTTCTTTCATCAGCATAAAAAATTATATAAATTAAAACAGGTCAGTAATATTAATGCTGGTTTTTCCTGAGGAAACTTACAGTCAGGGTTGATTTGAGTAAGACTTTCTTTTAGAATATATGCTTTAATAGAAATTGATAGGGCTAAGTGTACTTTACTTGCTTAAATCTCTTTTTCTGCTAACATTACAGGTTTCTGTAGATCAGTGTTATTTGTGGTTTTATTTCTGGTTCTAGCTCGATTCCTCCTTCCAATCAAACACAAAGATAAAAATTAGGCTATTTCAAACTGAGCCTTGATATCTTTTTTCCTAAAATTCCCTAATCTTTATTGTGTTTCAGACACATGTTCTTTACATTCTTTTCTCAATCCTTGTCTTAATTATGAGAATTAATGTTAATCTCTACCAGTCAATATTACATTTTTTTGAAATTATATAGAGAAAGGGTTCTAATATCTTAGTCTCAAATATAATTACATTTGATGATGTAGAAAACAATGTTACCAAATTGTACCTAAAATATAAAGTGTGTTTTTCTTTGGTGTTTTACCAGGCATTTTTTGAAATCGCCAAACTTTGATGGTTGGTTTAGGAGCCGGCAGAAAGAAATGACACAGAAGTTAGAGGCCCTTCATTTAGAAGCACTCTGTAATGAGGTTAGAAAAATGTGTGCTTACAATTATATTTATCATTTTGTAATAAAAACACATTCTCCTACAAGTCAGTTTTACTCCTGTTTTCATAGATCGAATGTGACATTGTTGACAGTTTTGTGAATCCTGATTTAGCAAAATATGATTTTGTTAAACAAGTACAAGCTAGAACTACCACAGCAAGAGAACAATATGAAATACAGTTCACTTGTCATAACTGTCACCGTTTGTAAAACCTACCTTTAGTACTTTTATTTTTGTTGTGTATTTTAAAATTAAGTACACACATCCACCCCCTCAAATAAAGCTTTTTCCTCTTACTTGACAATATTATTCTATTCAGCTTCCATCCTTGGCATCCTTGACAACATATTTTCAGTTACAATATAGTTTGTAGCTTTAAAGGTAAAAATCCAGTGAATTTGACATGGTAATTGACAGCTAATTAGATATATTTAGTAAATAAGCCTACAACTGAGGCATAGTAATGGAAAGCTTAGAAGTGAAGTTTGTTTATATATAACAAAATGCCACATAACTATTCTAATGTTAAGATCCATTCCTTAATTAAGAAGCTGAAGTGGGTGTCAATATAATTTGAGTTAGAACAACTGACAGACAAAGGAATTGCAAGAGAAGAAGACATTGTACAGCCAGAGAGGAAATAGGAAGAACAAAAACAAAGTGAGGCAACACCACAGCTTTAAAACAAACAAACAAAATAGCTTTGGTTATTTCTCAAAAGCCATTTGTTTTTATCCCTTGCCTTGTCAATTCCCAAACACTAAAAATGTAGCAAATCCAAACAGATTATTCAAATAGAGCAGACCAAATAATTTGAAGGTCCCTTACACAACTTAGACTCTTCCCAACTGTATTTGACATTAACTTAATCAAAGAATAGGAAATGTGTTATGAATTTATTACTGATTCTGCTCCTTTATTGTTTTTTCTTTTTGACCCACAAAAGAAATGTTTCTTTGTACATGAACAAATGTCTTTCATAGGTGAGTCGTAAGGGGGTAGGGGAGTAGAACTTCCATAAGAAAATTCACTTGATTGTATCTTACTAGTTATCAGCTGTGATCTCCTTTAATGCCCTAGAAACAATAAGCACTGCCCTGAACTGCTTTAGTACTTCATTGTGCCGGCAGTTCTGATTTGGTAATCATTCACTGCCATTTTGCATTGTAGATGCTCTTTCTCAAACTGAGCCTGTTTGGCAGGATTTTTTTCCCCTTTAATTTATTTGTTTTGTGTTTGTGTGCAAGTTTGCTGTTAAGTGAAGTACTGGGCAAACCTGCAAATAAAGCAGATTTTGCAGTTCACAGTAAAGACAGTGCATGGGTAAAATGAGGTTAGCAAATAGCATAGGAATAAGAAAAATACCTATTCTGAACATTAGGTATAGATTAAGACCTCCTTTGAAAATTACATATGTAACCATAAATAATTCAATGCCTGATTTTTTATTTTAGAACTTGGTTTTCTGGAGTCAGAAGCATACTGAGGTAGAAACGGTGGATCTTGTCTTAAAGTTAAAAAATAAACTGGTAAGTAACTGAATTGAACATGACTTAGCTACATAAAAGCATTATATAGTTGGTTTTGCAAGTACATAAATGAAAATATTCATCATGATCTAGGTCATTTTAAAGAGTCAATCATTCATTCAGGCTTCAAAAAAAAAAAAAACCAGTCAATTTCAGCCATGCCTGAAAAGTTATTTGGCTTCCCAATATCATCTGGCTATGTTGAAAGCATTGTATTGCTGTGGTTTTTTTTAATTAGTTGGAACTCTGTGACTGATCTGAATCCCCAGGGAAGAAAACCAAATTTTGTTGTTATTTCTGAAAGTCCAAATCAGTGTTGTTTTCACTGTTGTGTGGTTGCTGAGGAAACCTGCTGTTGTCCAAATTCCTACTCAGTGAGTAGGAATTGAGTAGCAAATGAGGAATTCATTTTCCAGATTTTCTAATACGTGACTTTGATATTTCTTAAGGTAACCTAGCATTTTTAGTACAAATCTTGTTTTCTGGTACCTTTGCAGTTGCAGGCTGACAGAGAACATCTTCCTGTAAGCACTGACACACTGAAAAAGCTGCAGACACACATCAATGATATTATACTGGCACTGCCAGATGACTTACAGGACATCTTGCTCAAAACTGGCACAACATGATTTCTCCTGGGCTTTTTTGCTGCTGAAAACCAGAAGGCAAGTAGTCTCACAGAAGACAGTGGCTTATCAAGTTTGGAACACAGCTCTAAACCAGTACATTAACACTACAAATGGACTGTACTAGCAGCATAGCCCACTATATAATTTTCTCTGTTTTTTCCACTCAACAGCAATGCAACTAAAGGGATTTTTGTGTCTAATTTGAAATAAGTGCTCTTAAAGAATAATCTGTGGGCATATGAAGCTGGGCCACAGTATAGGACTACAGTGCAGTGCTGGCATTGCAGAATGTTTTCCAATTGGTGCTGTTATACCCAGTCCTTCTCAGGGGTAGGCAATATTGTCCTGTTGATGTAGTATCTCATTATTTTTCTTTGTTTTTTACTTTTAGTTTTTAGCTAGTGGTAAGTCCAACTGACATTGGTGATTTGGCCAGAATGCCTTACAACTGAGGTATTCACTGGCAAATCACAGCTTCTAAAACTGTTTGAGGAACAACTGAAATGATCGGATCCATTCTTAACTTTCTGCATTTCTCCTTCTTACCATCTTTCCAAAATAATACTGATTTAGCATCTTTAAAGAAGACAAGGCAGCTGACAAAAATTTCCTGAAGGGAAGTCTCTTTCACTCAGTGTCAGTTATCAGGGTGCTCTTAAACGCCTTAAAGTAATTCTATACTAATTTGTGGTTTTAAACTGCTGACATCCAGGATTTCAACTGGATCACTCATGTGAATGTAAGCATACAGTATTCATCACAGGAAATAAACACTGTGGTGTTCTAATAGGGATTTTTAAATCAGTAATTTTGGTGGAGTTAGCTGATACACAGTCTGTTTCAGTTGAAGATCATACCAGTCAACTCCTATTATAATTTTTAACTTTATTATTTTTGGCTTACCCAGTCAGGTGTTTGAGGAGGTGATGAGGCTGGAGGGAGAAAATGTTGGCTTCAGCTGAAAAAAAGCCTCTGGACAGGTCAGACTGGCAAAAAAAGATTGTAGCATGTAATTATTCTCAGTATGTGCACACAGCAGACATGCATAAAGACTAATTTCCTCTTGCGTATTAAGCCACGAGAATGGGATGTTTTATCTTCTTGAAGAAGTTTCAGTGGTATATGACAACTCAGCTGCTCCACATGCAGTGTTGTACTTTGACCAGTTTCAAGTAGAGCAAACATAATGCTGTAGTGTACACACAGCATATACTTTTATATGTCAAGTGGATCACAGTTATTAAAAAAAAAACAACTCTGCTTTTAAGTGCTTGGATAGAATTTTTTAAATCTTATGACATAATCCTGCTATAAGAACATGCTTTTGTATAACAAATATTTCATACCATCTTTCTAAAAATGTCTTATTTAGATATAAAGTGTCACAACAGTATTTTTATGAAAATAATGTATTTTAATACTGTTATGTTTTGTATCCAATTACTCAAGACCAAAAGTTTAATGTATCTGTTATGTTACTTAAACTATACCACTTCAGCATTAATTGCTAACTTGCAAAAATTTTTTTTTGCACACCCTGATGAAAAGCATTTCTAATCCAGAAATTATTAAGTGACCATTCATACCCTAAATTATCTTAACTATTTTACCTGGAGCACTGTGTCGTTTTTTGGAACCATGTAAACTGGTAACAGCTATGATAACTAGCACATGACTGCAAATATGTATTTTTTTAAACAAAAATAAAGAGTTTGATTTTTTTTTCCTTTGGAAGTTATGTGACTTAGATGATGGGTGTGTTTGGTTTGCTTGGTTTTTCCCCTCTCCTGTGTAAGCAAAGCTGTTCAGCTTGCAAAGACTGCTGCTTGGTGAAGCTGTACCCCAGAGCTGACCAGAAATGTGATGGTGTTGTAGTTTGGTTATGCATCATGGCTGGAAGATGAGAGAGCTGCAGGATCCTCTGCAAAGCAAATGGCAGGGCCTGGATTCTAAAGCAAGTGTTTGTTAGATTGTACTCAAAGAATGAAATAGTGAAAGGTATCTAGGAACAACCCAGCTACACCAAGAATAGGCCAGCTTGGAGATCCAGAAAGTAACTATCCTCAAGCACAGAGAAGCTTAACTTTCCTAGCCCAAAAAAAAAGAAGTGTAAATACTGAACATTCTGAACAGAAGATGGGTGGGTATTGGAAACCTAGAACTGGACTCCTTAGATTACAGCTTCCTGATAGTTTTCATGGTTGATCAGGGTCATATTAACATCTTTACACACAAACTAGATGTAAAGTATGATTTGTTTCTTTTATAAAAATATAATTTTCCATCTTAATTTACACTAGGTTTTGGGTTCAGAAGAACATAATTTAGAATTAGAGTAAGGTTTTCAACATGATACCTAAGAGCAGCTTTGGACACTTCCATCCCTGCAAGTGTTCAAGGTGGGGTTGGACAGGGCATTGAGTACCTAGTCTAGTGGAAGGTCCTTGGCCATGGCAGGGGGGTGGAATAAGATGCTCCAACCCCTCCAACCCAAAGCATTTTATGATTCTATGAGCAGCCCCAATTGTTTGGCTTAGCAGCCAGATGTTAGGATCTGGTTCAGGACTATCGTAATAAAGATCATTAACGATGTTTTTCTTTAGTGAAGGATAAGTAAATACCTTCTGTTAATGCCTTAGAACGTTGCCGCAGGCTTGGCTCAGTTTCACTCCGCTCCTGCGTCCCCGTGTCTGGCGAGAGGGCTTTGGTGCTACCCCCCTGTGCTGCAGCTCGGGGCCTCTGCGGAGGCTCAGGGCGGGGTCTGCTGTGACCGGGATGCCTAATAATTACTGTAGTACAATTAATAATAGTATAGTAATATGTCACAGCGCTGCCTTTTGTTGGTTTGGTTTTTAGGGGTTGGGGGGGTGGTGTTTTGATTTTTTATTAAATGTCCTTGTCGCTACTGGGGTGCATTTGGAGCCTCTCCGAGGACTGGTTTCAGCAGTGTGTCGCTGCGGGCTGGGAGCGGAGCCCGTTGCGGTGCCCCCGCCCGGCGCGGAGCGTTACCGGGGCTGCCACCTGTCCCCGCGGCCAGGGCGGGGCCCG
>WBNO01012082.1:86638-105994 GCA_013400575.1 Peucedramus taeniatus
AGCTGTATTTGCCCTTCTTTTTCTCCCGCCGTGTGCCCGTTCCCCTCCCTGCCTCGCCCGCCGCTCCCGGTCCCGGCGAGGCCGAGCCCCATTCCCGCACCTGCGCCGGGCCGCGCGCGCGGAACAAAGATGGAATTGCGGCCGGGCAGGGCCGGTGTCCCCGGGCTGGGGGCCGAGCGAGCCCCGGCCGTGCCGTCCTGCCCCGGCACTGCGGCTCCGCGAGCTGGATGTGACAAAGCCTGGTGTGTGCAGCACCAGGGGCGTAAGAACTGCCGTATAATGGCCGATTTTCGGCAGCTGTAGGGAGCTCTAGTGTCTGTATCCTGGCTCTCGTGGAAGGGCATTTCGGTATAGCCTCCGTGGGCTTTAGTTTTGTGCCTCATGTACAAACCGGTAAAACCCTCTAGGCAGCTCTTGCAGTGTTTGCTTAGTGTTACTGTCTCTCCCCATAGTGATTTATTTTTAATATCCGTTTATTTGGAAATTATCTGTTCCCTTGATACTGACTGTGTAGGAGTTGAAGCCAGTGGCTCTTGAAGATTCTCACTTTCAGATATAGTTCAAAAGGTCAAAGCCAGCACATACTGCATTGGTATTTCCTCCTCCGCTTCGAGTTCTTCCCTGCCGTCTTCCACCCACCTACCCACCCCTGCAAGCTTTTATGTACAAACAGTTCTTAGCCACTAATTTTTTCTCAAATTCTGTTACCAAAGTGAATGGAATTTGGTTCATGGACGTTGACAGAAGTAACTTGTCCTAAGGAACTAAATAAAGTGCCCATTTGGATATAGCCACCAAGGGGAGTGGGTTCTAGCTGTGAAACTTCCTGACACACACTCATCCTAAGTGCTGCCTTGATATGCACAGCAGACACAGCAGTGCAGCGTTTTGAAATTATAATCTTTCAGGTTCTCTATATATTTTGTGATGGCAAAGTTTGTTATTGCATACCCAGTAATTTTTATTGTGTCTTAACTGTTTGAAATTAGAGACTCTCATCCACTTCAAAATAATCCGAGTCATTTTAGTCTTCAAGACAACTTAGTACATGTGTTGGTTTCAAGGAGGTGATTTGGTTGTCTCCCTAACATCCAGACTCTTCATATGACTCTTAATGAATGAAATCAAGTCTTCAAGTGAGCTTGACTGTAGGATGAGACAGTCTGTGGTATTTGTAGTTCTGTTACTTTCTGAAAAGTACTGCAAACAGGAAAAGTGATGTCATGCAGATCTAAACTGCTTGCAAGGCTCTTCATTGGTAGGAAATCAGGTTGAATTTAGGTTAGAGATGGCTTTGGAAGGTGCACGTTCTAGCAGTTGGTTCTAATGGATTTATTTTTGTATTTCTTAAAAACTTTTATTTTAAGGCCTTGTATTAAAATGCAGGGCTGGATCAGGGCACAGGACAGCACTGTATTTGTTAGTATAGGAGAGTAGAACTTGGGGTATGTTGTGGTGAGAGTGTGTTATAGGACATAAACTGGATGTTTAGAAGCAGAATGTTACACTGAATATAACATAATTTGTGTATAAGTGTAACACTAAAACGAATCTCTTCATAGCATTATACATCATATATCAACACTTTGAGGAGAGATGTCTGATTGAATACTGGGATAGAATTAAAACTTATCCTTGAGGTTATAATGTTCAGTGTATGGTTTGAAAATGGGGCTGTACAAGGTGAAACATTTAAGTTTCCATATGTAGAACACCAATTAAGAAATAACTTTAGGGGGTAAAGTACTTAGGGGAAAACTATTATGTGAGTTGATACCAACAGACAATTAATTTATAATTCTAACTTCCTTTTCACAGCTTTCTTCTGTTTCTGCAGACTTGAAGATTAATTTGAATTAATTTAGCTCCTAAAACAGACTTTGTGTTATTGTTCTACAGAATTTGAGTATTTCTCATCAGGGACCATTACCAACAGCACTCACTTATTTTTTATGTTCTCAAATTCCATGTATGATATTAAGTGGATATTTAATGTTATACTGTTACTGAAACTTTTTTTTAAAAAAATATACACTAGTATAAGTAAGTATTTTTCAAAAATATTAAGTTACTATTTGAGAGAAATGCATAGAAAGAAGATTCACGCATTTTTTTTAATAAATAGGCATAACATGAGGGAAAAGAAAGAACTGTGGGATAGAGCTGAATGTCTGAAAGTCAGATTCGGCAGCTGGGCCATTAAGAGTAGAAACACTGAGTTGTAACCCTTCATGTACCTGTCTGTAAAACTCTGCAGTGATGGTTTTCTGTCCTTGAAAAAAAAGATACCGATTCACTGTGAACCTTTCAGTACCATAATTTAGTGGTTTGTGTCTTGGTGTAGTTGTGCAAGTGTTAACTGACATAGTAACTACTCAGGAGCTTCAAATACAAAGGTAATTATTAAATACATTGGGTAGAAAATGTCAAATTCTTTGGAAATTGTGTCACTGCAACAGATAGTATTCATGTAGCTGTTTTTTATTTGGGCAGATGTTGTTTTAGACAACTGTTGGTTTGCATGCTGTTGGCTTTCTATAGTTTTTATGAAGTTTTGTGCTAAGAGAGGCAGCTTGATATTCAGCCACCAGTGATCCAAGTAGGAAGTTGGTTAATGAGGGATGTGATGTGGTCAGGGATGATGTACCTAGGGACAAGTGAACTAGAAGTTTGAGATTTAGAAACACAACTGACAGGCTGTGAATAAAACACTCTTTTTAAGAGGAGTAAAGGGTTTAAAACCACAGTGATTTTAGCAGCATCTGAAAGCATTGCAGATTTTTTTTTCTCCAGCTAGAGGAAGAGGATGTTTGATTCAGTTTAAAGATGAATGGTTGAAAGTACAGGTCTGTGCTTCCCATTTGTACTTTATTGTAATCTTGGTGCTTTGCAGTACAATTGCTTAATGTTACATCCCTTGCTGAGTCTCTTACACCTTGGTCTTGACAATGGTCAGTCAGGCAGTAGAATCAGTAGAAATGTAGAATTGGGAATTTACTTTGTTTGGTGATTTAAGATGTGACTTTGAATCTTGGTGAAGTTTATGTTGTGGCAGTAGCTCATAGGTTTACATTTAGTGTTCCAGTGCGAATGTAAACGCGTTTATTCTTGGATTACTAAAAGCAATAGTTACACTTCCTACCAGCTCAAAAGATTAAATGTGATTTAGTGCTCTGAAATTTTTTTACAGGGTGGTAAATTACAAATTGGAGTAAGAAATTTGTATGGAGGCTATGCTTTTCATGACTTGGTTCTTTAGACTTCATAACATTTGCAGTTTGGCCAAAAGAGGAGGGTTTTGCAAATAGGGTCACCTGGATTTGCATAAGGTCCTTCCCTCAGTTAAGCTTCTGCCTCAAGTGTGAAGTCAGAAGAAAACATGTACCCATAACCCTGTAACTCAGCCTGCCTTGGTGCAAAGTCCAACAGCTTAATCAAAAGTTGTGGGTAAGAGTGGATTTAAGCAAAGTCTGGGCTTTGTGCTTACATAGGCACTGAAGCACCACTGAGGTGCACAAGGGTAGAGTGGGTGACTGGGGAAATATTTTCATAATATAGCAAGTAGTTTCAAATTCTTGACTAGTTTTAATTTCTTAACTCTGAGTCATGTCTTCAAATGGATCTCGACACCCTGTGTACATTCTTTGGAATGAGATTAGCTTTTTTCTTTGTCTTTATCTGTATTGTTAGTATAAACCTCAAATACACTCGAACAGTTTATGTAGACAATGTCATCTTTCTTACATTGGTAATTTTAACAGATTTTGTCAGTGTTTGTTATATTGATCATAGAGTAATTTTTTTGGTGTGGAGCAATAAGAGAAGAGTTTTAAGTAGTAGTTGTAACTCTAATTGGTTCATTAAATTATCTTATTATTAATTTACTGGGAGAAAAAACCCCTATCATATAATATAAAGTACAGGCATTATATATTCTTATGAAGATCTGTGTGTCCTACAAGTGCTTACTTGAGGTTGAGCTGTGTGAAAATAGTGTTGGGCTTCAAGCGTTGTGCTGTTAAAAACACTGGTTTTCAGCATAGGTGCAGTATTTGAGGGTTCTGAAGTTGGCTTGGAGGGTTTTGTAGGGTGACCTGACACTTAACTGGTGTGGGGAAAATTGTGGTATTTACAAGTTTCATGACTTGCAAGTTCTTGTGTAATTTCCGCTGCGCTGTGACTTTTTTTTGTTCATGTTTGTTTGTGGCTCTGAAGGAGACCGGCACTTAAACAATAGCAAAACTCAAACCCCTTACATTTCATTTGGAGCATTTTGGGCAGTCAAGTAGCTCCACCCCTCACCTCCTTTCTTTCATGCTTGTCATGACATTAGGAATTAAAACAACTTTTTTTTTTTNAACATGCAGTGACATTACCAAAGAAACTGCATTGGTATGTGCACACTATCAGAATATAGGACAATTATAGATAGGGTTTTTAAAATTAGTTTGCTGCAACAACAGTTTGTGTCTTGAGAAAAAGGAGGTTTTTCAAAAGTTTGGTTTCATTCTGACTGAGCAGGTAATTTTGAATCTCCTTTATTTTGCGATGCTAAGGAAACAGTTGTATTATTAATAGGCAAGTCACCAAACCACTTAAAGCTTAATATATTGCAGTTGCAGAGTAGGAAGTTAACTCAGAATGCTTAAGAATGTGTGTTACCCTTATAAAATGAGGATAGCATTTGGTTTCTTGCAAAAGCATTAATTAATTCTTTTGATAGGACGTGTTTTTGTTTGGGCAGATGTTACTGACAAAAGAGACATTTGGTGCTCTCATGTTTAGTACCTGCTGTTTATGGAGGTGCTTGTGTGCTAGGTATTGGGTTCTAATTTAAAGAATTCTATTTTGAGTTACATTTATGTGTTCTAAAATGCTTAACAATAGGCAGTTTCACAAACAGTTTTAGAAAACTACAGTTTATGCTTGCAGTGTTGGTGATATGTCTAAAAAATGTCTTTTAGGCTTAGTTTTATTTTATTTCTGAAGTGTCCCATATTTACCATTTAGCTTACATTGAAAAACGGCAAGCTTAAGTTTTGCTTTAGAAACAGAACAGCAAATTTAAGTGCAGAAGGTCTTCTGTAATGACCAACAGTCATTAGGAGAAGACTCAGAAGCATCCTGGTAGATCTCGCTGTACGGAAATGATACTCTGAAAAATACCTACAGCCCTTGTGGTGTATGTGGAGGGATGATGAGAGCTGCCTGATGTTTGAGGTTTTTTCAGTGCCAAAGAAATGTTTTAGCAAAGGGAGGAGAGGCGGGAATAAGGGACAAGAAGTGTCTTTCATGTGTAGTGCCAGCTTCAGTTGGTCCACGTGTGCCTGTGAAGCTGAGCTTTGTGGGAGGTTAAGTGAGGCCTTCCCCAGCTTAGTGAAGTAACAAATGTGTGATCAGTTAGAAACTGTGTGCTGCTTGTAGATTGTTGCTAGGCTTTTAAAATCTTGCTGATTTACACAGAAGAAATTTTCAACGTGAATGATAAAGCTTAATTAAAACAAATACTAAGGAAGATTACTAGAAACTTGTGAACCTGTAGGTTGTGAATGAAAGCATCTTATTGAGCTTGTTTTCTTCATGACTTATTCTCTCTCAGTGCTTGGTAGAGGAGATGGGAAAAAACATACAGTAGTTTATCAGCAATGAGTTAAGAGTGTTTAAAAAGCTGTTCTCAGTAAAAAACTCCTAATACTGTGCGTGTAAAATGACATGCTTTAAAATTAGCAGGTTGTAGTTCAGTTTGTGAACTAAAGCAAGTTTTCTCTTCCTTCTAGTTGGTTTGGACGCTGCTGGTAAGACAACCATTCTTTATAAACTGAAACTAGGAGAAATTGTCACCACAATTCCCACTATTGGTAAGATCACCAGTTCTTATATCTTTATTCTTGTTATTCTAAACCTGACGGGCCTCTGAAGAGTGCAGGGATTTGCTGTCTTTGTGGTTAGAATAAGAATAAAGACAAACATAACTGCCTGGTACTGCCATAACATAACAGTGTCAGACCAAAGAGACATCCAGACCAGAATGCAGCTACTGACCGTGGCCAGTAGCAGATGCTCAGGAGGATAGGAACCAGATCAGTAGCATCACTTTCCTCAAACGCCATGAGCCTCAAAGTTTGTGGCTGAAAAATTTGCTCAGCCACCTGGATTTGGATTTAAGTGATTAGTGTTTTTTCTCCCTTCAATCAATTTTCTTCCTGATTTACCAGTTCAGTATTGATAAGCCATTTTATACATATATGGAGAAGTGTACCTTCGGAAGTATCTATCTTTAACATGGTTAGAATTATGTTTTAACACTAGAATTAACTATTTCTAATTACTGAACTCCTTCATTTTTAGGTTTTAATGTGGAGACGGTAGAATATAAAAACATTTGTTTCACAGTTTGGGATGTTGGTGGTCAAGATAAAATTAGACCTCTTTGGAGGCATTATTTCCAAAACACACAGGTAAGAGTACTCAGATGGCAATAGTTAAAGACCTTCTTTGTAAAGCCTCATTTTGTTTTGTAGCGTACATATGGAAAGTTGTTTTCTTTCTTTCAGAAAGGCTCTGCACTACTTCCTGCAACTTCTGAGGGTACCCAGATTTTATTCTAGTTGAAGCTAGTTTGTTCCCCTGAAGGCTTCAAACCTAGTTGTGAGTGTAGCCTCTCAATGGTCAAGTCCCTTATTATCTACCAGTGTTCTGTAATGTGCCAGAACAACTGGTTTGTTGTGAGGCACTCTTAAAATATATGGCTTTTACTATGCTAAACCAGTGTTTTTAGTAAGCTGAGCATCTAAAATGTGGTAAAAGATCTTGTTACCAGTCGATTGAAAAGTGCTAGCTTCACAATGATGTGACTACCGTCAGTTTTTGGGACATAAATGTGATACCTTTGGTTTACAAGTAGTGAGGTAAGTTGCTTATTAGTATCAGAAAACTTCTGGAGTGAGTTTGTTTGGGTTTGTTTTTTTTTTTTGTTTTTTTTGTTTTTTTTTGTGTGTGTGTGTGTGTGTTGAATATAGAATTGTTTCCATGATATTTGTGTGCAGCATGATGCATATGATTGGTGCAGAAAAATATAGAGGCCTGGATTGACAAAAGTGACCTTGCACTACCATACTCTTGTGAATAGAATAATACTTAATTTCAGTTCCTTATTACTGTCCTGTTACTAAATACTTCTAAAAGACACTTCTCTTTCCTTGAAGAGAATGATAAAAGCAAGATTTTCAGACTGAAAGGTTAAGAGTGAATTGTGTAAGAAGAACACTTGAATAACAGAGATGTCATTAGAAGTACTGTTTAATACAAACTTGATGAAACAAATTCAGGTATTACTTAAAGGGTGTGGTTTTTTTCAGTCAAATATGAGATGGTGAAGCACTTGTGGTTTTCAATACAGTGAGTGAAAGGGGAGGGGGAAGAGTTAGTTTATGTGGTTTTGCTGAATTTTTTTTCCCCTAACTTTATTTTGAAGTTGAGACTTATAGTTGTTCAGACACACATCATGTCTTGTTTAAACTGAAATTTCTGTTAAATTTCTCCCCTTTCTTAGGTAAGCAATCACAGTATTCAATATGAGTATTTTGGTGGTTTAAAAATAGTGCTGCACATTTACATTGGTTTTTTCAAATCTGCTTAACTTTCTATAGGGCCTCATTTTTGTGGTAGACAGCAATGACAGAGAGAGAATCCAGGAAGCAGCAGAAGAGCTGCAGAAAATGGTAAATATCAATATCTTCTGAAGTATCATTGTTAGACTGACTTGTCCTATTTTTGAATGTTTGTCAGGTTCCCTAAGAGCTTTAGGATTTTACGGTTTTAGGGAGTCTGTACAGTGTGTATTGTATTCAGCTGGTAATTCTGGGTCACATGGTGCACCGAGTTTAAATTTCCACTCTGTAGAGAGTCAGTAATGTGTCAGAACCTTTCATTCATGAAACCTTGATAGAAACGCAGCAGGAAAAGAATTTTGGAAGAATAGATTGGTGCTAGACAATATTTCATCAGCAAGGTGACCATAAATTTAAACTTTTTAAATTGAAAGGTGGCTTCCTTAGTTGCAGGAGTTCTGTTGTGTACTAGTTAAATTTCACTCAATACTTATTAGTGACTTGAGGAGCAAGAATGAAAATATTTACAACCCTTAAATCAGTATTTAGATTTTTTAGTGTTTGTTGAAGTAACTGACTTACTTAACTGAAGCAATTTAATAACATGCCTATTTTTTCTGATAGCTTCAGGAGGATGAGCTGCGAGATGCAGTGCTGCTTCTGTTCGCAAACAAACAGGATCTGCCAAATGCCATGGCAATCAGTGAAATGACAGATAAACTAGGCCTTCAGTCTCTGCGTAACAGAACTGTAAGTGCTCAACTTTCTGACTGCTGAACTCTTTTCTCCCTCTATTATATATCATAAATGTAAAGTTCCTCTAAGGGGAAGGGTAGTTTTCACCTCTTTCTCTAGAAAGATGCACGCACCTGCTGTTAAACTTCATAATGCATAATTCAGGGCCTTGTTCAAAATAAGGGATTTAGAAGTAAAATCCAGTGCATTCAGCTGTTAGAGCTGAATTTGTTTAATTTTTCACCTTTTTCTGAAAACATACAAACACTCCAGTCTGTCATTGAAATGCGGACATCCAGCATTTCACAAAGTATGTGATGGGCTTTCCTGTTTTCTCAGTATTCTGGGAGAACAAATGCATATGGCATTCCCACCTCCAGGAAGAAATTACGTAGCTTCTAAAACATTAGGTTTCATCTGCTCAAGCTTTAGAGACACAGGTTTGTTTCACATGAACTATCCCACCTTTTGTAATCTGAATGTCTTTGTTGGCACACTAAGATCCTGACCCTAGAAGCTGTTTCAGAGGTCCATTCATGTAGATAATTCCATGTTCTCTTCCTAAAGAGTAGTCTTTCAGAGACAAGAAGTAGTTTTCAAAATACAAGTTCTGTATTTCTTTCTTGATGCCTTAAACTATGTTGTAGCCTTTACTAGGCCAGCACTTGAATTTCTGGATAATGTCTGAACCTCCTCTACACTACATGTACTTCTCAAAATTTTTAAGAATACCATTTGTTCAATCTTGACTCTACTTAATGCGCAAAACAGTATTTAAAGAACACTGGTATAACACACACACAATTATAGCAACACTAAAGAGGGTCACATACTGTCATAACTTAGCTTGCATTTTGTCAGTGTTTAAATTGAATTTTTGTGTTCTACATTAACAGTGGTATGTCCAGGCTACCTGTGCTACGCAAGGAACTGGTCTGTATGAGGGACTTGACTGGCTGTCAAATGAACTCTCAAAACGCTAATTCCAACTGGATGACTCTTTCACCAGGGACATGTTTGATATAAGTGGTCTAGGCTTGTTCCAACAAAATTAGTTTGCATCTTGGTTATTACAGTATCTGGAACTGATATTTGGGCAGGATATTACAGCGTTTCAACTTGTTTCGTTGCCAATTTATTGTTTACCGAGCTACATGTTGCAAAGGTAGCAATATGCTTGGGTAAAAATCTCCTTAACTTGGAAAAAGTGTATCTTCTGATTTTATTCCCCTTGTTAGCCTAAATGCCTGAATATAGTTATTGTGACATCTTTAAGATCTGTTTTGAATACTCTTTGAGCCCCAATAAATTAATGTTTTAATTTTTTTTCTCCCTGCTACTCTTAGTTTACTGATGCCCTGTTTCATTCCTCAGACAGTCTGCTGATTTAAAAATGTAGCATTCCGTATGTATTTATTTCTCTCCCTTGCCAAAAAGATTTCCTAATACTGCTTGTTCCAAGCCAAGGAAATGCTCTAAAACACTATACAAATCTACTGCACTGAGGAACATTTTATTAATCCTTGGGTTTTGTCAGCCCAACTTGCCTTTGTGTGAATTGGATTTGATGGGTAGAATAGTTCTGTGCTGGTTGCGAAGAGCTCATGTTGAGGTTGTTTTTAATATTCAGCAGATTGTCTTCCTTTATATTGTATCTTTTTTTTATGTTGCATGTTGCTTTTTGGTATCAGCCTGACTATTTTTGCCCAGTGTATAATAGTTCTGCTGAAGTTTTACTGTTTGTTGGTGAACATATCTTCATAAGGAAATTTTGGAAAATTCATCAGACTCAATGGATTCGTTTCTTCATAACCCACTTGGAATTATTCCTAATAAAATGATAAAATGTATCGTTCTGTGTATTCTCTTCTTGATTCCTGAAATAGTTGAATGCAAATTATCACTTATTCTTTCTCCATATACTGAGCTTTCCTGCAGCTTGAATATGAACACCAGTCTCAAATTTTCCCTTGTTTGGAGCTGTGTAGAGTGGGACATGGAAGGGAGGCAACCAAGTTGTATGCAGTGCAGTAGAGTAGCTGTCATCGGGGCTTACGTAATTCTGTAAAGTCTTTTGAAGTTGTAAATCTAAAATTCCTTTCAAGATGTCCAGATATGAAAATACTAACAGTTAATAAATTGTAATAAAACAAATTTGAACTGCCTGAAAAGCATGCATGTCTGTTTCATAGTTTTATCTACATGTCAAAACCTACATGGGTCCCAGCAGCAGAGTCACACGTTCTGTTGGTGGCTAGCTGGGAAGGTAACCTGAGTGCTTTTACAGGGATATAGGAAATATTATAATAATGCTGATAACCGCCTCCCAAAAGTCATCTTCTATACAACTGCTACTGTCTGTTTTCATATTTCTGTCCCCTTACACCTTTGTAGTTCAAAAGGCATAAATTTATATGTGTTTTGAGGCTGCTACTGATGGGTAGTTTAGAATCTATTTTTGTGTTGCCTGTCTGCTGTATAGAAGCAAATATTGCTCAACCCTCTAACTAAAATGTGCTGTCCTATTGATTGGATGCCTTTAGGAATCCAAAGCATGATTCTGTTGCACTTTCAGGCTAAGTGCTTCTCATTTTCCACCCAGGTCTGGTTACCCTTGCTATACAAGAAATCTCAGTGACAAGGTCTGGTAAACTCAAGCTAGTTTTAGTTCAGAACACGTTCCTGAGCAGCTTCTGGTGTAAGTGAGGTTCAAGCTCTTAGGAGGTGCTGTTGAGCACAGCTAAGCAGGGAACATTCCAGAGTTTTTGAATACAGTCCTTAAATGTTTTCAATGTGTAATGGAAACCCAGGAGACAGTGTAAGGTGAGAAGGGTTTTGCCTGCACCTTTAATGAATTGCTGATTACTTATTAACCAAAGCTGATATACCCATGCATTTGATCTGTAGCTGTTGATGTGCACATTTCTAGCAATGCAGTTCCTTGAATTAAACCTTAAAAGGTACACCTTGTTCAGAAGAGACAGCTTGTCCCTAATACAAGTTGGTTTTTGCAGTCCCAGTAGGTTAAAATAAACAATGCTTGTTATACAGTTAGAGGTAGTCTTTAAATGAAACAGTAGATACTTAAATTAGGCCTATTACCATGAAGGAAACATTCTGCTTGGTAGAGATTTAATTATTTAAATAAGTATTCAGGTTTAGGTGAGCTCTGTTGAGCCACTATGCTTTTCAGTTGCAGCATGTGTATACAAAGTGCATGTTTCCAAGTCATCGTGTTTCGGTTTTTGTATCAGTAGGTGTAATTCTGCTATAAAATGGATAATTTCTCTAAGTCAGAAAGTAATGAAGATCTTGAGCCTCATTTAAGAATGATGGAGTCTGCATGAGGGTTAAGGCTACAGCTTGCAGTAAGACAAAGTCAATGCTGTATATCAGTAACAACATACAGTACGGCCCTGTTCTTCAGAGGAAGATGAAATCCCCATGAACAAGCAATTTTCTCATGTCTGTTAAGAGTTTAGGTACTAACATGGTTTGTCATTTCCCTGTCAGAAGTCAACTACCTGAACTGAGCTGCTGTCCCCGAAGTTCAAAATCTTGAGCGGGCATGAGACTGCTAAAAATGTATTCCTCATTCACTGTAGTGACAGGAAATCCTGAGTTCCAGTAGCTGACATGTCTCTTTGTATACATTACCTTCTATATTCAAACAAATGGGTAAGTTCTGCTGCACAGGGGAGTTAGTCATGTAATATTTGTATACAGGAAGCTTTATTTCAGTGTGTCAGATGGCCAGCTTAGCTAACAAAATACTGAAGAAAGAGTGGGTTTTCTTCTATTTGATCGTGGTGACACAATTTATTTCTCAAATATTAAGTACATGCATTATTTTCTTTTTTTTCATTGCTTACAAGAATAGCCCAGGTTGTAAACATGTTGTAAAACATTATTTAAGTAACGTGGTTACCTAAAACAGTAAAGAAAATTCAGAGCCCAGTTATTAGACCCTTATTAGTCTAAGAAATCCTTCTGTAAAGGTCTGGACAAAGGCAGTTTGAGTGCAATATGATGAAACTTCACACATCACCTTGTCCAAGTATATCTTTCCCACCCTTGCCAAGAAGGAGGACTTAAGAAATTACCTTTCATATACTGCCATTGGATTTATGAATAAAGCTGAGCTGCGAAAACTGAAATGTTTATGGCCTTTCCTTTTACTGGGTAGGAGTCAGAGGACTTGAAACAATTTTCTTTCTATGCCAAGAATATGAGAAACAAGGCAACCACACAATTTATTTTAAATGTTGAAAGCTCTGATGCCTTAGCACACTGGGTTTTTTCCCCTTGGTTTTTTCATATAATTTTTCTCCTCCCTTCATCCTTCTCTCAATCATAGTTGACATCCTTGCTTGCTTTATCATGATACATATAGGTACTTTACTTAATGCTTGAATTATACCTTGCATAAATAGCAATGATACTAGAGATGTGCAAGAATTCAAGTACTGTCACGGGAAGATAAGAGACCCCTTTGTCTGGAACAGATATGGCCAGGGGGAATAATAGGAGTTTCAAGTTGCCAGACCAGTCTGAAGGATCTGGCAGAACTTGGTTGATTTTGTACATATCAAATTCACAGGGAAACATTTCGCAATACCTAGAGCCTAAAAATGAGCCAAGTCTGCTGCCTTCAGAAGATCAGTGTTTTGAGTGCCCTTGGTTCTGTAATATTCTTGTAGTGATGAGTTTGTCCACAGCAGGAGCCACTGTGAAAGAAGAAACTTCTCCCTCCTGAGACAAGAGCCAGGCAGGAGGCAGCACTGTCTCTCTTAAGTTTAATGAATCAGAAAAGGGAAATTCAAGTAGAAGGCAAGGAGATTTTCCTTTTTCTTTAAGAGGTGGTCTGGGAAAGCAGACTAACAGAAACAAATCCCACACCCATTTACAAAGATGCAAGGAAAATCCTACCCAGTTTTTTGTTGTGAAGGACATGGAGCTTTCCAATTGCTGGATGAGGAACAACAAGCACAGGTGAGTTTAGGTTTATGAAATAAAATGGAGACAAGTCTGCAGGGAGACAGAGGGAGCAGCCCGAGTGCCAGCATAGCAAGCGCAAGGGAGCTGCTGTTTCTCGGAAGGGAGGCAGAGCACCAGGTTTCTCTGAAGGGCTCCATCTTCTGGTTCCAGGGACAAGTTACAGATTTTTAATATTTTGGGTTTGGAAAAGACTAACCAGTTTGTAAGGGATTGGTACTTAAAAATGAGGAAAATAATGTTCTTCGAGTTACTAGGGGAGCTCAGTTAGCCTATGTAAGTAATACCATCTCACTTACAAACTTCACAATTGCAATCTTGCTGTTCTAAGTGACCGAGATATTTCTCTTGCCAGCCCACAAGCCTGCATTACTCAGTGGAGATTTTTTCCCCATTTTTTTTCTGAGTTGGCAATTTGTAGGCCTCTGTATTTCTGACTCTGCTTTAATGTAGTCATTTTCAGTGTCTTCTCTGGTGTTGATACTGAATTTTTTTCTAGAACACATCTTCCAGTTAATTTTTCTGCCCTTTAAGATGCCATATGCTTGCAAATGTTACATCTTCAGGTATGTGTTCCCTCATTTACTAAATTAGTAAAAATAATTTGCCCAGATAGGGGGTTTACAGCTTTCATCCTGTTTGCCAGATTTTCTCCTCACACCTGTATCTTGAAGTTATGAATCAGCAATACTTTTATTATGAACTTTGTGGTCTAGGAGAATACAGACATCAACTCATGAAAGACTGAATGACATGTTATTTTTTAATTAGACTTACTAAAAAAACTGGTCAAAGATCTACCCAAATTAATTAGGGTCCAATTTTTCAGGGAGAGTCCATCACTAGTGCAATGATCTAACATCCTTCATTGCCCCTTCTATTGCCACATTCCATTTTGCTTCCCTTTTGTATCCAAAGGTGCTTTAGCTACCATATGGCTTAGCTAAAGTGCTGACTTAACAAAACTAGAAATCTGAGGGTTTACATATAGCCTGACAAAGCTGTTGGAATAAATGAGCACAATCTCGTTGAGGTCTTTTGTTACATTTTGGAGTGGATCTGCTGGAGAGGTTAAGGTCTTGCTTCAAGCTTTCATCCTCTTTCCACCCACCTCCAAATCTGGATCTGTTCTTTGGGCACAAATGGCTTTAAGGTGACTAAGTTCAGGACATAAAGATCCACTAAAATGATAGTACAAGCAAGAGAACTAAAGGCCCTGTGTTTTTAACAGGACCACATCCCTGTTTTAGTTCTGTGTGGCATGAGCAGGAACAAGGAGACAATTCACAGGTGCTAGAGCAGATCAGGTAAGAGAGTTTGGGATAAGAGGGAAGGCTAACTGCCTATGTTGCTGCAAAGAAGCTGCTTTCAAAGGACATTTACATGAGTTCTTGAGCAACACAGGCTTCTACAGACTCAGAGTACTGGAATTTGTCCATTGCCCTTTACCTAAGGGCAGAGTTGGTAATGAAATACTGGACAGTTAATGAGATTTGTCTTCTCACATCATGCTGTTGGAGAGAAGTTTGGAGAATGATGGGCCTGTATCCTTTTAGCCTTGTATGATCTCTGAAGGTAAACCTGCCTTGAGGACTTTGCTACTGCAGCTACCAGCATCAGGTTAGATTACATGATGCAGACACTACAGCAGCAAAACACAGTAGTAATTGTATTGGAAATAACAGAAAAGAGCAGAAATTTAAAAGCTTCTGCACACTATCACCCTTCACAGCATAGCAATTACCATGGCAAGTGACAGCACCTCAGAAATATCCCACCTGAAGTGACTTCCTGGTTTGAGTAGTTTAAACAGTTGAGTGAATCCCAGCTACAGAGCACCAGAATGCAGGGGAGGTGAGCAGGTGTGCAAGTAGAGACTACACAGCTTTGATCAACCCAGGCAGACTTGTTTTGCCATGAAAGACACCAGTAACTAGAAAAAAAACCCAAACTGACAACTGTGACAGACAATTGATAAAGGGAGTTTTATTAGGTGAAAGAGGAAGATCTAGTAAATGGTTTCCAAATGCTTTTTGTTTACTATGGACTAATGATGCAGGGCAAGAAGCTTGTTAAATGACTGAACCCACTCCAACACATTCAGTGAAGGTATGGATAAAATACACTTCCCCACATCCTACAAATTATGGCAAACTAGGCTATTTCTAGAAAGAGAAAATGCATGTAAAAACAAAAATTCAGGCTGTCTTTCCTTAAAAGAGGGGAACAAAATACAACCATTGTGATAAAGTTTGCAAGTCACTTATTATTTGTAAAGATTTAGGCACAGATAACTAATGCACCACATTGTTCTGTATCTCCCCCCACCTGAAAATAGATGAAATTGATAAAAAGCTCCCTCCCATCCAAAGCTGATTGTCCTGAACTCCAGTATCTTTTATTGCTGATGACTCAAACCAGAAGGAGCATATGTTCAAAGTAGAAGCTGTTTCTTCATGTAGTCCAATTTGACAAGGTGTTAACATTATCCTCATTACCCATGTGGGCAGACAAATTGCTTCCAAATCAATTACAGGCTTGAATTTAACATGGTTGATTTTTGACAAAGCCTATTCACTGATAATTAAGAACATCTTTTCAGAAGTTGGTAGGTACAAGTACATTGTTCATGCAAATTACTAGAAGTTGTGCCATAGTAATGGTAAGTGAACAAAACAATTTATAAACTTAAACTAGCATTACAGTAATTAAAGTGGAGTCAACTAAATCCATTTGGGTTTGGGTTCTGTGTTTATTTCTGAATTAAATAGGGTTCAATTTGTAGCCTGTCTTACAAATGAGATTAAATTCCTTTTTTTTTTAAAACAAAATAATTCTTAATCCTTTAAAAACACCACTAAAAAGGTATATGATAATCCAATTTTCAAAACCCTGTCTTCAATGTATTTTTTCCCATTAGCATATAAAAAAGGGGGAAATTGTCATGCAAATATTCTGAACAGTATGACAATATTCAGCAGAGCCATTAAACACATGAACTCTTCATTAATCATTCTGGCTTTACTTTTAGTAGCATACAAGTCAGGGTCTAACCTCAATGGCCCAGAAGTACATTAAATTAAATTTCTTGTTTAAAAACCTCCAAAAGCACCATGCCAGAGCTACTCTATTTCCACTTCAAGTCACATATTAGAGCTATATGATCAGAAGGATGTGAAACACTTGGCAAAGCCTGGTGGGTTGTTATTTCTTCATGACTTGGCAATGGAATAACTTGTTCAACCTCTAAAGTGTTTCTGTCAATGAAAATGTAGTCCAGACATCCATGAAAACCACCAACATAGTTTGTGTAAGCAGGTTCTCCACAAGCACTTAGCAGTTTGAAAGGATGGCTCAGAGACATACTGCACCTTTCTTCCTCTCCATTTGAGACCCAGTCTTCATGATCTTCAGCAATGCCACCACTGCTGATAAAACTGTAAGCTCCTGACGAGGGTGTGCTATTGAAATCTCCACAGAATATGACTGGGATCCTGGGATACAAGTCACATGCTACGTGCTTGATGTGAGACATGGCTACAGCAATTTGGATCAGACGGATGTTCCCACCTAAGGACATAAAAAAGTATTATTTCAAATAATGCAGAACAGCACTGGAGGTGCTGGGTTGCTCATTTAAGCATATATAGCTCTAAAACAGCAATCCTGAATTTTAGAATAGTTTTAATGAATTAAGAAGCCTTTAAAGTTTGTGACTATGAAAGTTTTTGAGTGACAGACAATTTAAACTTGCCCATGCAAGAACTCTGAAGCTTTAGCACCCATATACAGCAGTTTCCATTTCATGGCAACCATCCTAATGATATTCCCAAAAAGGCACAGAACCAGCCGAAAACTAACTCAGAAGAAAAGAATCTCTCCCAAGAGCTTCTGGAGCCCAATCTGGTTGCCCTCCTGGCAGCACTCTGGGAGAGTTCCATGTTCAACAGGTCTGGGAAACCATAAACACACAAAGTTCTCTCTATTTTATGGGCTGGTTTTTGGGTGAATTGTGTGCAATGTGACTTGCCTTGCTTTCAGCTGGATTCTATTGACTCCTGGGCACACCAGAAAAATAAATACATAAACAGACCTAGGAGTCTGGCTTGATTTCATCTAGATAAGAAGTGAGGCAGGAAACCCTCAGTTCCAGAAGAAAAGGCTATAGCTGCAAAAGAATGGTGGGAAATCTATTGTCCCAAGGAAGAGCAAAAACCTTTCCAAACCCAGTTATCCTCCATGCAGGAATGTGCCAAAATTACCTTTAGGGTGCCAGTATAGGTGGGTATTTGCTACACAAAGCTTCCTGGAAGGATCAGTTGTAGACTGAAGAACCGAAACCTTTAAGAGAGAAAACAGTATTTGTTAAGTCTTAAATAGAGAGGTTATATATTTTAAAATGCACTGGTCAGCTTATGCCTTCGTGGCAATCCAGTTCAAAGAATCTGATGGTTATAACCAATAAACTCAGTTTAGGAGCTGTACTTTTCATTAATCTTCTATATAAGGTCTGGCTATCAGCCAAAATATTACCACTACAGCATTTAATAAGCATTTTTTTGACTGTGTCTGGTTTGGCCATATTTTTTCATAAGATATAGTTCAGGCTGTACCATTCTGAAATTCTTCTGTATTCACTCTCTGCAACAGAATTGAAGCTAAATCTCCACGTCTAGCAAGCAAATGTAGCATTTCATAACTGTTAAACTGAACAGAAATTTGGAGGCGATTTCAGTTATCAAAGCAATCCTGTTAGTCCTACTCAGTCCATGAGCAGGAAACTTCTATCAGTGTTTCTGCAGTTCCTGACACAGCCTTCTATCTCACACACCTGTACTTGCACAACAGCTCCCTCTGGGCAGACCCTCTGGCATCAGGAAGCTCACACACTTGTCCAACCTTATTTGTCTCCCTCCTGACACCTGCTAAAGAGGCATTATAAAGCATACTCAACTAACTTACCTAAAATTGATTTGTAAGATCTAAGTTTTATAAAATATATTCTGACATATAAAAGTAAGTAGTGAAAAACTGGCTGCCAATATCACCAGCCAGGAATCACTACCTGGCCCAAAATCTCAACAGCTGTCATCATTTTAAAGCAAAATAATACTGCCTTTTCAAACCAAATTTTGGTAATTCCATATATGCATTTCAGTAAGATCTCAGTGTTTTGGTTTTGATCCTAAGTTGATCTTCTGCTCTATCCATTACCCCAGCTAACAGAGAACAAAGTTCCATGTTTCAAACTCAATCCCTCACCTCCCTTCTGCTGCTTGAGGCTCAACAACGCTGGCCCGGCTGCACCTGGAGACAGTGGGAAGAGGAAAAGGGGGAAAAAAAGAGGGGAAAGAGAAGAAGGCATGTCAAAGCTGGTACCTGCAGCACAGAGGACCTCTGCAGCACCTTCTCCTGCACCAGGGGGTACTTGGCCAGCTGCTCACACAGCTCCTTGTGCAGCGGCTCTGAGAGCAGGGCTTCGCTGAAAGCGATATCGTGCTGGCCGAGGAGACTGAACTTGTCCCTGCGATAGAAAGTGGCCAGGCCTTCGTGCTGCTTCTCCTTAATCCTGAACAGCCCCTCCAGTCCAAAAGCATCTAGCGCCGGGGCTAAGCTGTCCACGAAGACAGATTTATCCACCTCTTGCAAGCAGATGAGGTCGGCGCTGTAGCCCGCCAGCTCCTTCTTGAGCAGGTTCTGGCGGTAGTCGATCTCCAGGGCGTAGGGAGCGCAGTACGGGTAGAGCACGGTGCGGGAGAACTCCGTCTGCGCGTAGGTGTCGGCCAGGATGTTGTAGGAGACGGCGCGGACGGAGCCGTGGCCGCAAACCTTCTTGGTGTAGAGATGCCGGGAGTCGAAGGTGCAGGCGCCGGGCCCGGCCTCCACGGGGCCGCTGCTTTCCACCTCGAGGGCCGGGCCGTAGCGCTGCTCCCCGTCCCCGGGCGTGCAGCGCAGCTTCAGCCGCAGCCCCACCAGCGCGTTCGACGGCGTGAACACGCGCTCGGCCGCCGCCGTC
>WBNO01012082.1:106674-121879 GCA_013400575.1 Peucedramus taeniatus
CTCCCGGTGCCCCGCGCCGGGCCGTCCTCTCGTTCCTGTGCCCGCGCCCCTCGCCCCGCGCCCCTCGCCCCGCGCTCCTCGCCCCGCCGTTAACCCGCCGGCACGGCGTGAGTCGGGCCGACCGGAGAACCGGTGGGTTCTGTTCCCTCAGCAGCGAACTCCCCTCTACTCAGCGCAGCTTCCTGGCCAACAGATGTTCGAGGCGTGGGCGGGTCTCCCTCGTAACGCCCCGATGCTAATTGCCTACGGATAAATCCTTTAACGTTAAGGGTTTGGGGTTTGTGTTCTGTTCGTGAGAAAACACTTCATGTCTGAGTTGAGACCCCCACGCTGAACAGTCCCGGGCACGCTAGGGACTGAGAGCCACGCTAGGAAGGTGTCCAGGACTTTGGAAAACACACATAAAATTCCCTCCCGCTGCTCCCGCAGCCTCTGCGCGTGAGGCTCTGCCCACACAGACACAAAATTAGGGTTTAAAAGCCTCTTTTGTCAAGTGTGGGCAGGTGGGTAGCAAATCTGTGGAGTTCCTAAAAAATTCCATTTATAGTTGTACAAAAAGCAAAAGCTTAGCAACAGCCACCTGATGCTTGAGGATATTATATTTCTAATTTCTCAAGCATTCTTGCTGTGATCTGCTTGGTGCAGGCAGAGGCTGGAGCAGAGGGACTTTCTGACTCACTCGGGTTGTGCAAACCCTATGGAAGACCGGTTCGGTCAAGGTAAGGTTTCCCCAAGTTTCTTTTTCTGGCATCACGAGAGGTACTGATCTCGGCCAGGGAGAGCCCCGAGCACCCCTCACGGGCCGGGCCCCGCCCTCGGCTCCGGGGCAACCGCGCTGTTGTCCCGAGCAGAGGCCGCGGCGCCGGGAGAGGTGAGAGCGGCGGGGCTGAGGGGGCGCCGGGAGAGGTGAGAGCGGCGGCGCTGAGGGAGCGCCGGGAAAAGGCGATGTCCCGGCCGGCCTGAGCTTTGTGTCCTTTGGTGCATCCACCACCGCCCGGTTTGGTGCGGTTTTAGGACGTATTACTGATTGGTGGGTCAGTGGTATGTCCTAAAGGTAGCTTTGGCTTTCTGCTCCCCTGTGGGGAGCTGGTGAAATGCAGCAGCGAGGTTGTGCATCATGTTTCCAGGGGAACCCGACCATCAGTCTTTGGAATAGCCCTACTCAGACGATTAAGCAGCCATAGAAGAGTGGTCTTTTAGTAGTTGAACCTTAGCCCAGTCGCAGAACAAAAAATTGTTGGGTTTTTTTTGCTTTCTTTCTTCCTTTCTTTTTTTTTTTTTTTTTAATTTTTTTTTTTTTCTTCTTCTTCTTCTGGCAGGCTCTGTATGTACACACTTCCCCTTGAACTTTGCCGTTTTAGCATATAAACGATTGTTCTCTTTTTTGAAACAACTGTCTCACCTAAACTTGGAGAGCCCTAAGGTGACCTCATTTTATGCCTTATGTACATTCAACTTAATAGATGCATGTGTTAAACTCCTTTCTGGACAGGATTGTGTTCTAGAATTTTGGTTTTGTTATGGTTTTAGATGGAGCACTCAGATGAAGCAACTTCCAGTAAACGGACATTGAGAACTTTGTTTCGTCCCCCTACTTTACCTCCACCAGTCATATCTAAACCATCACCATCACAGAAGAAACTATTGGCATACCACCGAGGCAAGGAGCAGCAAGAGATGATTAAACAGATACTGTGAGTTTCATGTAATTCAAGACATGTCAAAATTGAAGTGAAAGAGACATTACACGTTTGACATTTGACAAATAACAGTGTTTGTTTAATGTAATTATAGTGAGATTTAGTGATCACAGAGTTGGTAATGATGAAAAAATAGGTTGTGTTGATTAAAGTGCTAGCATTATTTTCATTGTATTATTTGTAGTTTTTCTACACTTCTGATGCTGTGGTTTACTTTAGAATTGATCGAGCTCTTGAAGTCTGTTACATTAACATGGATGAAACAGATGAGAGAGATGCTGCACCTCCTATCACAGAACTGCCTTCCACTGTGAGAAAGTATTTCTTTATTAAGTGTTCCCTATTTAGTTCTTTGTTATTGGGCCATTTATTTTCCTTCTTAGAATTTACTTCAAGATACTTGTTTTGCTCCTCAGTAATTCATAAATGTATTTATATACTCAGGTAATCCAACTGAAATGTATGCCTGTATATCTGCAGAATAAAGTCTTTGTTTAGGAATAATATTTGCTAAATTTTAAAATTTCAGTATTTTTCTTTGTATGTTCCTTGTATATAACAATTTTCCATTTCTTTTTATACAGATGGACAATGAAAGGCAACTAAGGGTGAGTTAAATTCTTTCATTTGCTTTTTTTGGCATAGAAGAGTGAATAGCTCCTATTAAGAGAAGTTGAGTATGTTATGCAGAATTCTTGTTATTAAACAAGAAGTAGTCTTCGTGGGGGAAAATTGAATAGGAGCAAAATAGGAGTCTTGTCTTGTGGTCCTGTAGAGGGAAAGTTTTTTCTGTTTTAGAAAGTGCATCTATCAGTAATTAATTTAACCTTAGAGATCATTACTTTGGGAAAAAACCTAACAGGCTTTAGGATTTTTTTCAGTTGAGGTCATAGACTGTACCTTAGCCTGTACAAAAAGTAGTCTTTGACATTGTTCCCTTAATTTGAAGAACATGCATTAAACTTCAAATTTGTGTTTGTCTTTTAAAGTAAGACCTTATCTCTGAGAGCGAGTTGAAACTCAAATTAGTATTGAATATTTATGTTAAGTAGCCTAAGGTAGCACCAATTTTTCCTACCTGTTGTTAGGTAAACTCATTCTGTACTGTAGAGATTTCACAACAAAACTGTCCACCAAAAGCAGAAATACCTATTTCTTTGGCCAAGACCCACTCCCCTTATGGAGGATGTTTATCCACACTTTTTGCCAGATGAATGTTTATCCAAAGAACAATAACCTTAACCTTGAACTATTTTCTTGTTAGCCATAAAATTCAGCAGAGAGCCAAGGAAAATGCCATACTGACAAGTACAATATTTTATATTTCAACATTAAGACAGAGAGACCATGTTACCAACCACAAAGCAGTTTTTGGGGTATTGGTGAATACTGAAAAGGTTAGATTAAATACCCTACCTTTAAGGAAATTAAGAAATTTTGAAATTGAGAAATTATGAATAAAAAGAGACTTTTGCCACATCTAACACGAAGACACATACATAGGTAGTTATTAGACCTCTGAAAATCTCGTCCTTTCAGGCAGACTACCTCTTTTTGAAGAGCTGTGTGCAGCGTAATCCGATGATTCCCATCCAGCAGCAGTGGCTGAACTCCGTGCTCACCATGGTGCCGCAGTCGCTTATGGAGGGCAGAGACAGAGAGCTGCTCACTGAAGACCTTTTAAAGGAGGTAGTAAGGGATTATGAAACAAGCATGCTAAGATGTGTGTGTAAGTACTAAAAATCACTCAGCACTTATATTTATGTTAGTATATATATTATAAACTCCATATTTTTGTGCTTAAAATAGTTTTTCTGATTTTTTTCTTTCAGCCAGGTGGGATCTTTGTAATTAAATACTGATTTAGCTTTTCCTGCCTTATCAAATGTGTGTTGGCCATAATTTTTAAGGCAAAACTTGCTTATTTAATTTGAACCAGTAAAAAGTTAACCAGCTGAAAGTACAGTTCAAGCAAAGGCAAAGACAGCTGCAGACCTCATGTCAAAAAGGTTGATTGCTGATGAAGTTATTTCAGTATGTCTTTAACCTATTTAGTTAATTTGAGGCCAGAATGTATTGCTGTTTATTTTAATGAAAGGAGAAACTTGTAGTGAACTAGCCATTCTTTCTACCGCTTCAGGTTTAGCAGCTTTTTTAAGCTGTTTATTCACAAACACGTGCATGAGTTTTCTGATGGTGCTTTTGTTGCATGAGGAAGCTCACAATAAAAATCTGCAAAGATAATTAGTTTTCAGATGTCACTCATACGACTCACTTCAGTTTTAAAACCTTTTAAAAAGAGTAATGAACTGGAATTTTGAAAGTGTTTTCCCTTGAAATCATGTATTAATTTATTTACATTCATAGTAAATGGAATCTGGAATTGGACGCAGTTTTGTTAATATTTTGGTAAATGGCTGATCTTTTTAAAAATGTAGATTAAAAAATAAGCAATTTAACATTGGACTAACTTCTTTGTAATGTCATCAATGTCATAATTATAGTATCTCACTGTAATTATGTAACAAAGTTGCCATAAATTCTTGCATTTATAGAATATATCAAGTTGGAAGGGGTCCATAAGGATTAGATTCCAGCTCCTTGCAGGGCTATCTGAAACTCAACCATACAACTGAGAGCACTGTCCAGGTGCTCCTTGCACTCTGGCAGGACTGGTGCCGTGACCACTTTCCTGGGGAGCCTGTTGGTGTGACTGACCATCCCCTCAGCAAAGAAACTGCATAAGTACTCGGTTATTTAAACACAAACACATCTAAAATCCTTCAGGAACAGGAGCCAGAATTGGAATTAAGGCACTCAAGTCTGAAAATCAACAGCTTCTGCTGAATTTTTATACAGTTACCTTTGGGAGAACGTGTTCTGTAGACTAGGGTGAGATAATTACTTTTTCATCCTACTATATCCTTTGTTCAAGGAAGTACAGTGGCTATTGAATATGACTATTCATATTAGCTATATCATATCATATCATATATCATAGCTATATGAATAATTTTCTTCTAATGTTCAATAGAAAATATGCAACATCTCATTTTTCCTTTCAGTAAAATTGAGCTCTTGTTAAACCAGACATAAAAGAACTTGATAAGTTGGAAGAGGAGGCACCTTTGCCTTTATTACCTCTGTGAGTGGATTAAGTTAGCAAATAACCCACTGGCAAAACACACTGAGTTACATGAGGGACATTCTTGTTGAGCTGTGTGGACAGAGTTATGGTACAAGATTAATTCTGGAGCTCCTTACTGAGACATTTTAAAATCTCTGTAGAGGATCTTGCATTTGAACATCTCTTATCTGAATGCTCTACAACGTTTTAGCACTGACAGTGTTTTATTACTGTTATAGTTACATAGAACAGCACTCATGACTGCAAATTAAACCTGTCTCTGAGTGCTCAGACACTAAAGTCACAATGCAGCTGCCTCTGAAATGAACTCTGTGTGTATGGGGCAGTTTTCTGGCAGATAGCAGCATTGTACAGTACTTTTGCATCCTAAAACTGCATATAATGCCAAGGTTTTATGTGATTTTGGTTTTATGAGATGAAACCTTGAGACTGAAGGCAAACCTATTATTCCCTCCCATCATGGAAAATGAGTTTAGGTAGACAGAATATAAATACCCAAATTGTACAATTTGCTGATGCATCAGAATGTGTGCTCTCAAAATCTGTTGATAAATGTTTCCTGATAGTAGTTGATGAAGTTAGGAGTTTACATTGAATGGGCTTCTGTAAGAGGAGGTGATCTGAAAACACCATAGAGGATAAAGGATGTTTTATCAGACAGAGTATCTTTATGACTTCCACTGCATAGTAGTGAGGACATGTATGTGGCATTATTTAACTATTCATGCTAGAGAATAATCTTTTGAATACTGTCATTTATGTATGAGTACTTCATTCAAGTAGCGCTTGAGCTCTTAATTTTTGTTTGTTCATTTGTTTTGCTTGTTTTTTAATGCTTTTTCTTCTTTAGAGGCCTGGATTTTTCTAGTACATGGAATGACAGTTATATCAAAGCGAGAAAACAAATAATTTCCACCTTACATATTCTTCACCCCACAATGAAAACTCTACTAGATTTTGGTTATACAGCGTTCTTTAACTTTCTTGTAGTGGATTTCTCTAGTTGCAGGTAAAGTCTGTTCTGCTGAATTATTGACCCATATAGGTTTTTGAAACTGGCAAAGATGAGCTTGTTCAGTTCTATTACTTATCACAGAAAAGTTCTTTGATACCCGTTTTAATGTACTGTGATTAAGTTACTCTGTGTTATGACATGTGACTTCTCTATGTTACATATTCTGTTGTTCAAGCTGTTGGTAATAGCAGACCTTTGGATTTGTATTTTGCCTTTAATTCTATCAACTTCTCCCCATTATTCACTTATTCATAATGCTTAATTCCCAAAGAAATCTGTTTAAAGTAGTATTTGAAAAATCAACTTATAGTAGTATTACCATCTGTAGAGAATTCTATGCTAACCCTCAAGATGAGATTTCTTGCTGGTTTTCATCAGTTGAATTTTCTGTTTAATCTTGGAACTTTAAATTTTCATTATTTTTGAAAAGATAATTTTAAAAATATTTTTCCTCATTTTTTTCTGGTAATTGTTCTGCAAATCCTGGAGTTTGAGGCAGGTTTTTTCTTTCCTTTTAGTCTATTGAAGCAGTGTGTAGGTTCCCACTGTGATTCCTGCTAGAGAAAGACTAGGTTTGTAATACAAGTTTGTATTGTTACCTTACTCCATGTTTGGTTTTTTTAAATTTTGTTTATAAAGTGCCTGTAACTTTCTTTTCTAGATTGAAAGGACCAGTTGACTGTAGATCTTTAAAAACTGATGCATCTCTAAGCTGTTCTAAAGCAGAAGACAAGATAATGAGTATATGGTACCAAAAAGTTATCAGTCTGTTTGCTCAATCGGAGGCCTTGGATGGCGTAAAGTTGGATCAGCTTGAGTCTTTTTATAACTGTGTGGCTGTGCTTATGTCTAATCAGGTAAATTTTATCTTTCCTCCTCTTGATAAACTCAATGGGATTAAAACATTACTTGCTTTGTAGAAAAAAAATGGAACAATAGTCTAATCAAATGATTGTCATTTGAAAAAAAAAGTCAGAGGAAAATGCTTTCAAGATATTTTGTTTCTACATACATGTATTAGTAATAGGCTTACTTTTGTAGCAAAAACAAATGCATGGACTTTACTGAAATGTTTACTTGTTCATTAGTTTTCATCATTTACGGGTTGGGACTAATACCCACTAGAAAAACTAGAACTGATTTCTAATTAGAATTATTAGAAAAATAATAGAACTTATTTCTAATTAGAATTATTAGAAAAATTCACACTGCTTCACTTATCCCTGAATCAGGCCAGAAGTACTAAAATGAATGGAAATCCTGGCTTACTGGATGAATGGAAAATGGGTTGGGCCCTTTTTATTTCAACTAATAAGTGATCTATGTTATTACCTAGCTGAAAGAATTACTGCAAAGAACAACTGAAGTTTTTGTGAAGCTTTTTGATCCTGAAGACAGACGTCGTCTGCCTATATTTAAGATGGACTTGACTTTTGATGAAAATAGAATGGAGTTTTATCCAAGCTTACAAGACTTAGAAGAAGCAGTCCTGTTTGTAGTAGATTGTATAGGACAGACTCTTCAGGTGTGCTTTTGTCCTTATTTAATTATGTAATTGTTAAGCTGTTCAGTGAGTGAAAATACTTGTGATTTAGGAGTCTGACTACCATGGCAATGGGATCAGAATGCAACTTTTATTTATTTTCCACAATCATTCTACAGGTCACATCATCAATCTTGATGCCCAGTGGCACTCCAGGCTCTGAAGTAATTTTGTAATTCCTTGTTTATAAAAATTGGTGCACCTGCTATTGATTGTTTTAGTCTGCTCTTTGGTCTGCAATTATAATAATAACATCTTCAATTTTGTGTGTGATGATTTACAATAAATTTTCATTAAATTAAGATCTCCAGAGAAACACAAGGAAAATTAGAGTTTATATTCCTTATCTTTCTAAGAAAAACAAAGTACTCAAATCTCTAAAAACTATTATATACAACATCAAAAGATTGATGTCTTGGGAACCTGTCTATGGTTCCAGGGAAGAGAGCCTTTCTGAGGGCTTTAGATGTGGACTGAGTATTGGTCATTAGTCACATGTGGTGGTACTTTCAGAGAAATGTTTTGGGGTTGGTTTTCTGTATTTGCATATATGATATAATTTAATTTTATGCAAGGTTGGATAATTTCTTGTTTTCCTTTACATATTTCATGTTCAACTCTTTGCTTCAGGGAAAGTCATTCTATATATGTATAAATCATGTGAACTTGGTGATGGTTAGGGTCTCATACTTTTGTGATCATGTCTTCTGCAGATTGCAACTTACTTTTAAAGTACATGTATCCTTGTGCTGCTTTTTAAAATTTAAATAATCAACACTTGCACTACTCTTAGAACTTCCAAACGGTACGTGCTTGGCTAATGGGTGACACTGAAACTCTGGATGCTGAGCTTCCTGCTCACACCGTACAATGGGCCAAATCTGCTCTGGAAAAATCCATCAGAGACAACTTAGAAGGCCCAAAGGAACATTTTAAAGGCTATGGTAAGTGATAGAAGAGTGTGCAAGTAGCTGGGTCACTTCTTTGTAATAAGTAGCTTGCTGTATGGCATATGCATTTTAGTAATATAAATACGTTGTAATTGAATTGTAGTTGAAAGTTATGGCTGGCTTGTAGATGGAACTGCAGAGGAACGGATAAACAGATTTATAGCAGAACAACCCACTTTTGATGAATACACTGCTGTAAGTTTTAATTCTAAACTTTATAAATAATTTTTACTATACATACAGCAATAATGAAAAGGTAACGGAGGGTAGCAGGTGCTTAGCCTTTAGCTAAAAATATGTGGACTACCTACAATGTAACTGATTTTTTTCCCTAAAAATTTATGGTAAATAGAAGAAAACACTAATTACTTTGTTCAGTGTCTAATACTTACTCATGTAGCCAAGAATTTAAACAACAGCTCTTAAGTGTAAAGTCTAATGTTTTTCTGAAGTTTATAGATGAATTTTTCGCCCTCAAGAAGGAAATCATGAGTTTGCCAGAGGTGATTTATTTCCCTATGATCTGTTTGAATTGTGAGGATTTAAAGCAAGGTTTGGCTAATTGTGCAAACAACTTTGCAAAAATGCTAATGGACAAAATATTTATAGATTACAGAGAGGAAAATGAAAGGTAAGTATAATTTTTCTGCTTGTGAATGCTGTATGTGTTAAATGCATAGCAGAAACATGTAGAAGAATTTGAAATATACTATACTTTGTTTACTGAAGGTTCTTGGATAACTAATGATCTAATGCAGTTTGTACAAGCTGTTGTATTTTTTCTGCTGTTTTAGTCTCAAAAAAAATGGAAGAAGAACATATTAGTGTAGACTTGGATAATGGAGAATCTAAAAGATCCAAGATCAAAGATAGAAAAACTTTATTACTGTTCTGGATTTTAAAGTGTGAATTACAGTATTACTGCACTGTCAAAGTTAGACTTTTATTACCTGATAGATACCTCAGCAGGACTGTTCTCAAGCCATTCCTTCCCATTTGTATTTTTGCTGGATGTTACTCCAACCTGGGTGCAGAATCTGGCATTTCAACTATGAGAAATACCTTCCATCCCCTTAATCATAATCAAATGTTTAATTCTGCAAGGTGTCCCATCATTCTAGGGAGTCAGCAGCACCTCATGTTTGTATGATGAGCAAACTTGATGATGGTGCATCCAAGTCTTGCATCAAAATCAGTGATAAATACAATATATTGAACAGAACTGGCCCAGAAGTGAATCCTGAGGAACACTGCTGGTAACAGTTGCCAGCTTTTTACTACAATGCTTTGAGCTCTGCACTTCACCATTTCTTCACCCAGCACACCATGAACACACCCATCCCACACCTGGACAACTTTTCTAGAAGGATTTTGTGAAGGACAGTATCAAAAACCTTATTAAAACTGAGAAAAATTATATCCCCATCTTCCTTTGTCCTGTATATGGGTGAACTTATAGCATATCAATAGTTAAATATATATAGTTATAACTATATATATTTATAGTTAAACAGGAGTTTAATTTGTGGGTATGGATTAAGTAATGGGGAAACTCTTATTACATTTTTTAGTTAAAATGAGCAGTTATGGCCAAGTTTTATAGTGATTTCACATTACCAAAGTGAGACAATATTTGCTAAGAAAGTGTTTGTGTGTACACTAATGATAGTTTGCTGAAGTTCTTTTAGTAACAACAGGTTACTAAAGCATTTATTTCAGAAGAATACCCCAAAATCCAAACAAAGCAATTATTGCAAGTCAGAAACCAGTATTTGTCTAGACTGACTTGGTCATATTCCCCTTCTAGTTTCATAAATAATGGATTTTGTGAGGGGAGAATACTTAAAGAAGTAATCTGAATTTTTAATTGCATTAAAGCTGAGCTCAAAGCTAGTCAAACTAACATCTTAAAATGTTGGTATTTTATGTAAAATAAAACTGTAGGATATGCAGCGAATGTGAAGTCATTAAGGAATGTGCATTAAAAGTTCCTGAGTCAACAGAAGAAATGGTAGAAATAATAGAGTACATCAAGAAAGTCAAAACCAAAGATTTTCAGGAACTGGTGCAAAGGAGTAAGGTAAAAGACTATCCTTTAATTCTTGCTCTTTTGTTAGACATGCTGACCGATACAAATAGAGAATTCATTCCAGAGTGCAGACTTTTTTCTGCCTGAGTGAATAAGCTCAGTGTTACTTCAGACAGAAGTGGGAAGTCCAGCTTATTCTTTACCATATGCCTTTGCTTCTTGTTCCCATTCCTGTGTGTTCTGCAAGTTCGTGAGGAAATGCAGCTTTAAATAAATCACTCAGTTTATTTTTTGTACCTGGAGACTTACTTCAGGATTGCTTAAAAATCTGTTTGTGAAAATGTAACAGATAGTTTAAAGAACATTTTATGTGTAAAAGCAATCAACAGACTTTGAACACATGAGAAATCATTTACTCTCTGAGCAGAATATAGGTAATGTTACATTAGGAGTAGTTTGTGTGTGTGTGTGTGAATATGTATGAGATTTTCTGTTATGCTAATAGGTCTATAAATATGTTATGTTTATATCTGCAGAAATTATATTTTGTATATTTTTAATAACATTAGGATTTCTGCATATAGATCTACAGAACACAGGAGTCATATTTAGAGAAACAAGCTCATGATCAGGGCAGGGATTTGAAAAATGTTACACATATATTTTGAATGTTAATATTCAATTGGCTGAAGGAGCTCTGAAAAGTTAATGAAATGTAGATTTTTACTGTATCTCTGTAGATAATATTGTCCTGCCCTTTATTTTAAACAGATCTATCATACCTAAAGTTTTGTGAATTCTCTCTTTGTAGGAATGCTGTCGTCAAATGAGTTACTTGATAGATGTTTATCCATTTACTCCTGAAGACCTTGAACTAAATACAACAGCTATATTTTGGCCAAAGAAGATTGTCCTGATTTTTAAAGAGCATGATATTGTAAGAGCATTTTCTTAGTTTATGATATATTTTGGCTTGTTAGACTTCTCACTTTACTTGAGCTATTTATTTCCTCAGCCGGCTAAATGTATATACACATATAACATGAACCATACTAATTTAGACTTGCATGAGTAACATATTTCCAGATTTTTGTAACAGAAGTGAGCTTTTTGTAGCTAAATTTTAAAACTGTCACTGTAACTTAAAAGCTTCAGCAAGTCTTATTATCATAATATATTTGTGGTCAGTACTAGGTAAGACATAGGCAGATGAAAATTCACTACACTGTACTTGTCTAGTACTGAAAATGTAACTGTCAGGCCCTTAATAAGACTGAGTGGCTGGACAAGAAGTCATTTAGTTCAAATGATATTTTGTTCTGTCAAAAAAAGAACGGGGGAACAATGTTTTCTAGCAATCATTAATAGAAAATATGCAACATCTCATTTTCTCTGTGTGATTGTGAATTAATTTTCTTCCACCACCTGTATTCATCTTGCTTAGCATACTTTTTCTCTGTCTATGACACAGTAAGTCAAGCCTTTTACTGTTCTCTTGCCTCTCTGTAGTAATTTTACATAGATTTAATAATTTCTTCTAAAATTTTTTAAGAACTAATAATTAACATTTAGAAAAATTAGTATCTTTCAAATATTACAAGTAAGGATTTATCCTTTAATAAGTTCTGTTTAGATACTAAGGCATATGTCCAAGGGTAGCAAATATGCCTCTGACTGAAAAGATACCCAGCTTGGGCGACTGCTATGTCTGTAAAATACTTTGTTTGCTTGTTATCCCCATGCAAGCAAAGTATTCTTTTAATCCCCTCAAAAAATCAGTAAAATTAATTTTCTACTTCTACACAGAGACTCCATGATGCTTGTTCTAACTCTTTTTAATGAAAATGGTAGTACAAAGTCAATCTCACTACTTAGTGAGAATCCCTCAGCAGTGGGACACTGTAGCTGGCTGTCACGTGACTTACATTGTGCTATAGGTTGAGGACAAGAAAAGTTTCACATCAAGTTTTCATTATTCTGTATATTTGCATTCTATACTCTCAGATATGAGTCTGTTCTTAATCTAATGCAAAATGAAAAGATTGGTTCCTCCTTTGGTGAAATTCTGTTCGTCTGCTTCACAAATTTTGCATGGCAGTAGGTGTCCTTGTCTAGGAAAATCTCCTTTCTCGTGATTCATTTTTTGTTTGGTACCCTAAAACAAACCCTTGAGTGTGCAGACCTAGTGCTTTAAGGTGATCTTATGAATTTCTGCCTTTTACAGCCACAGGTACATATGGGATAACATTGGCTTTCAACAACTGTAGGTGTCCTTTTGGGCAGTAAAATACTGAATCCCAAAAATGAGAATATCTATTTTTTCCTGTAATGCTTTACTTTCTGTTTTCGGATTCCTGAAGGAGGCCTTTGAGGCAATCCTAACTGCTATGATTATTGAGGTGAGGGTTCCATACTAGCATATAGAGGTTGCACACACTGAAGTGGGACATGGAAAAAAAAATTTAGCTGTTTCAGGGATAATAATTTATCTGTATTGTTAGTTTTCTGTCTGTTTGCACTAAATGTTTAGATGGTATTATATATGTTAATTATTGAAAGGACTTACAATCACCTTTGCATTGCTTTTTTGTCATGAAAAAAATAAATTCTTTTGTAGCTGATCCAACAGTCTAAAGCTGAACGAGAACAAGAAGTGCAACAGAAATGTGATAACCTGCATGCTGAATTAGACAAGCTTTATAAATCTGTGACAGAATTAGAAGAATACTCAGAACTGGATCGCATGCAACAGGTTTGATTAATAGTATAAAATCGGTGGAAATGTTTTATGTGTTTAATACACAGGGATTGTGGGAAAAAATTGTAATTAAAAGTAATCATTGTAATAAATGTGAACTAAAACATTTATTATCCTCTTGCTGCAGTGAACAAGCTCAGTCCCCCTCCCATTTTTGTTTATCATTGGCATTTAACATTTTATTTAGAGGAAAGTTTGCTATAAACAAACTTGTTTATAAACAAGTTTGCTTTAATTAGCTGATTGCTACCAATAATAGAAATTCAGAAAGAGTGACTGCACCCACAAAAATAATTTATTCATTTTCCCTCTTCACCACAAATCAATTAATGAAAAACCAGCACAGGTAGCAATTTGATAATTTTTTCCTACAAACCTCAAAACTTCATTGTTATGCCAGTGAAGAGCAGACCACAGGCTCCAAAACTTCATGAATTTCTAGCAGTATTTTTTAATTTTCAGAGCATGTCTTGTGTTTTAATTGGAGGATATTGCATAGTAAGAAATTTTGTTTTTTTAAAAAACAAAACACTTCAATGCACAAAACAGAAATTCTAAATAAATCCCAGTTACCAATGTGATATGCCACGTACATTAAAAAGTGTGTGCTTGACTCCTGGAACAGTAAGTTATAAAGCATATACATTTTGAAAATACTCTAAAATTATGTAATGAGAACCAATTTTATTTTTCATAATATTCTTCTGGATCCTTCACAATTTATATACTCATCAATAAGCAGACAAGTTTTTAAATCTTGTTTTATAAAATTTTAATGTGAAAGCTTGTATTTTGATATCTTATTTTGATATCTGATGTTCAGAACACAATTTGGTTATTTCTCAAGACATACTATTATTTGATTTCAGTATGTGACTGACCTGAGGACTTTACAGAAAGCAATACAGGACACTGATGAAATAGTAGCTGCTCTTAATAAAGAAGAGACTCTGCTTGGATGGAAACCAAGTGAATTCCCACTCCTCAACAACTTAAGAGCTGAGATAGAACCATACCAGAAGCTCTTTAATCTTATACTGAAATGGCAGCGAACAGAAAGAAGGTAATTCAGCTCTAAATGCTCTAAGAGGGAGAGTGAGAAAAATGCTTATCCTGGTCTCATTCATATCAGCTATAGAATATGGATTTGTTTTCTTGTTAACATGTTATTAGCAAGCAAAGTAAAAGGGTAATATAACATAGATATCAGTCTTGCTATTTTTAATTCAGCTAGGAAAAAAGTTAATTTGTTTTTATTTTTAAAATGTAATCATGGAATCATAGAATCATTTGGCTTCCTAAGCTGGAAGGGACCCACAAAGATCATGAAGTCCAAGTCCTGGCGTTGCATGGGATAGCCCCAAGAATCACACCATGAATCACACATATGAGCTCAACTAGAGAGCTCATCATCTGTATGTAACCAAAACTGGTTTTAACCTAGCAGCTGTCCAGAATGGTGGGTTCAAATTATTGTGTTGCTGTTTGGTGATTACATCCTACCACAAAACTGTACTCTGTGTATAAATTAAGGGAGATTGTTTATTATTTCATGCATTCTTCAGCAGTTATAATGTGCTATGGCTGAAAGTGTGGAGGGTTTGAAAATACAAGACCTAGTGTATTTTTAAGTATCATATGTTGATCTCTGTCTAGAGTTTAACTTAAATATTTGTCCATTTATGCAGTTACTCAGTTTCAGTATGTGTCTGAATTAAGAGAATTACACAAATACACAGAAGAATGTGGTTGAGCCACTTTTAGCTGGGCTTTAGAATTTTGCAAAGAATAACAATAATATGGAAGAAGAGCTCTGCTTTAATTTTAATAGCTATTCATGTGTTGCAAAACAAAGTGATAATTGTTTGTGGGCTACATTTGTTATTCTGTTTTGTAACATTATGTTTTTTTCTCAGATGGATGGATGGGACCTTTTTGGAGCTAGATGGGGAAAGCATGGAGGTTGAGATAGATGAATTTTATAGAGAGATGTACAAACTGTTAAGACTCTTCCAACAAAAGCAGAAGAAAGCAGCAATGGAGAAGAAAAAAGTGCGACACA
>WBNO01012088.1:0-101702 GCA_013400575.1 Peucedramus taeniatus
AATATGAAAGCTAAAACTTAAGACAACACTACCACACAGAAACATAATGCAAAAGAAGACATTATTAAATGTATTCTTCTCTTAACATACTGGTAAAACACAGGGAATGGCTCAATTAAATACCTGTGCTATAGCACATATAGTAACTGCTCCTAAAATTACTCTGAGTCCCTTTCTGTGAAATTGATCTCTCTGACCATAAAATGAGACCTTTACTTCTTTCTGCACTCTTATTAATTGCATGGCACTTCACTGGCTCTTGTTGAACTGAAGCTGGAGCATTAAGCCACAGAAAGGTCACTTTCTTTCCTTTCTGCTTATGTGCTAATTAATGAGATCTAAACAGCATCTTATGTCTCAAAGCAGGGTGGATTAGGGTGTGTGCAAGGAACTTTCCAAGCTGTGGGAGCAGAAGCAAGGCAAGACTGTGTGGTCGAGGCTGTGACTACAACACACTGAGCTTGATATTCTGTTTCATGAGCTCTCTTCACAATGGCCAGTAGGTGGTCTTTATTCATAACCATTCAAAAATCCTGTAAGTTTATTTATGAAAATCCCAAAATTTCCCTGTGTTAATTACCAGACAGAGCTAAAACCTGCCCCTATTCCAACAGCTATAAAAAACCAGAAAACTATCTCCAGCTCAGCACAGGCAGCAGGAAGACAGAGCTACACTTCACTGTTGTATACCAAGTAATTTTTAGGTGAAAAAGCATTATGAACTGTTATAGCCAACTTCTCCTCTGAGGGATTATCATCTGCTCTGCAAATGAGGATTTTTTCCTAGTCTGGTCAAGAGATTTGATCTTCCAGCTCTGTCTAGAACATCACAAAGTGGGATCTCTGAGAAAAAAACATTACATTACAGTCTCTAGCTAGCCTTTACAGAATATTTCCCTTAGACTTGCTTAGTTAGACTCCTTCGTTTTATCCTATGTGCTGTTTTCCTGATATGGGTACTCCAAGTCTGGTTCAAACCTTTATTTTTCTGCAGAATGCTACCATGTTCAATTAGAGTGTGCCATTATGACAAAATTCTTGCACAGGCAATCAGTATGGAAGAGAAAACACTATGTAAATGTGGCTGAAGTCTTTGGTACCATGGATGTAAGCAAAACTGAGTCCTTGAAGCCTAGCTGCTATTCTGTCAGGTTTGGCATTTATTTGGCATCATCACAGCTTATTATGCTGCTAAAGCCAGGAACCTGTTTGATAAGGTAACTGCAGGCAGGTGTTTCAATATATTTGAGAACTGTGCCTGGGCAGTTATGGCTAACTTTTTATCTCTGCATGTGCAATATGAACCTGCTAAAATATTCTGCCAGATCAAAACACTTTATAGTTCATTATGTAGGTGACAAACATTCACTGTTCAGACCCATCTCTATATAAGACCAAACTAGTAAAAAACTTTCATCAGACACAAGTATGTAAAACTTGAAATACATCTTTCTTTAATACATACTTGCATATAAACTGTCAAACCTTCAAGCATTGCAGAAAAAAAGTGTTAGGATAAAATTACAAATAAACCCCCTCCTATGAAAAATGGCTAAAGGTACAACCAAGTTAAAGTAGTGGAGCTGTAATATATTAAAAGACAAAACAGTAAATATGCTTTTTTTGGCTCTGTACACATGCTTTTGTCACTCATTGGTGCAGAGAAAGGGCCAAGGTGTTTTATGCATGGGAGACCTGATAACACTTCCTACCCATTTTTCAGTCATCCAAACTGTAGGTCAGAAGTGATCCATTCAGCAGATCCAATAGATACCATGCCTGGCAGTCTGCTTCTCCAGTGTAGTCCTTATCAACAGATAAGGCACCTTCATTTGCAGCATCTTCCACCACCCAAAGTGACTCACACCAGAATGAAATGCAATGGCATCACCCTGCATCACCTTGAGCAGGTAGAAGTCTGTATAATGTGCAAGGCTAGATCAGGCCTATAGGATTCCTTTAGCTGCAGCTGTTGGTTGCAGAAGCAGGAATGTTGTACTGGATTTGCTCAATAGTCCATTTCTTAATCCTGGTGGTGGTTAATGCCACAGGCTTTGGAGGAAAGCTTTTACATACAAACCACTCCTTTCCCATCCACCACAAGTGAGATTGATGCAGAGCACAGAAACCTACCCATGGCTAATCCCAGTACAAAGCACTGGAAAATTAATCCCTTTTATTACACCAACTATTACCCTGAGTATTGCTTCACCATGGAAAGCAATTGCTTTCTGATCTCTGAGGTGATCTGTTTGTCCTGAAGCAAATGGACTAACAACCCTTGTGACAATCCAAGACAGAAAAGTATCTATTCAACCAGCCCATTTCTATGTAGCAAGTCAAATTAGACTTCACAAAATAATGGACTCTCTTAAATCAGAACATGAAAAACATAACTAATAAGAAATATATTGTGCATAACATGGATAAAGCATTTAACAGATTGCTGGCTTCCTGACACTCACCCTCTGGGCTTATATGCCATGAATGAAATTGCTACTGTGCTGTCAGTAGGTTTTCACATTTGTTCCTTATACACTGAAGCAATTAGATTTAATTGGTGGAAAGAAATGACAGTGAGCTGTAGAAGAGTAAGATTAAGTGCTGTATTAAAAAAAAAAAGAAAAGTTAACCTTAACTCCAAAACCTGCAGGAGAGCTTTGTATGGAAAGTAGAACCACATGTGTACTTTAAATGAACTACAATATGTGTACACACACACACACACACACACACACATATATATATATATATATATATATATATATATATGAGAATGAGCTGTGGCAGAAGTACTTTTCTGCTTCATAGCTGAGAAATTTTCAAGGATATAAACTATAATAAGCTATGACAAAAAATGGGAACGTTTTCTTGACAGCTTTTTCTGTACTGGAATTCTGTTTTGTTTAGCTTCTTCAGAACTTGATTCTAAAGTATTTAAGTATCACCTCCCTGCATTCAGCACTTCTGCTGTTAGACATCACATAGAGCAATGCCTTGCTTAGCCTATAGAAGTTTGGCCAACATATAGTATTCCAGCTGGAAAATAAATAAAATACAACTGGGACACGCCCTCATTTCCCAATTGCAATGGCCCAAAGAATAAATACTGGCTACTGCTGAAAGGAACATTTCTCTCTAAGCCCTGAAAATGTGATGATGAGTCTAGAAGGAAAACCTTTCTTTTTTTTTTAATTTTTATTATTATTATTGCTAGCTATTTCTTATCAGGAGAAATACAGGTGGTCACATCTGCTGAGATTCCCCCCTCTGCACATATCTGGAAATGGATGTCCTCGTGGTTGAGAGGCTGGAAATGCCCCTGCTGGGCTCTGGTGTCCTGTGCAGCCTGTCAGGTAACCATCCTGAAGGCAAGAGGACTTCATTGTAAGAGGGCATTCTGCAGAGAGAAGTTTATTTCCAACACAATCTGCTGTACTTTATGTCCTCCGTCAAGATTCTTCTAGGCTGTCAAAACTCTTGAGAAGTGCCCTGGAGGATGTCCTCACCCTCATGGACTAGTCAGACTACAAACACACTTGCTGTCCCTACTGTTGGACCTTGCTGATTGTGCTTTGCACATGAAAATTAATTTAATGTCAAGTTGCAGCCATCTTGCAGCACAGAGAAGACTGACACCTTTGAAGAGCAAACTCTGCACAGGAAGGTTAACTTGGCCTGACCCCTGTCTACATGGCTTTAAATAAAGGTCATAATGACTGTTCTCAATATCAATTTCTAGGACTGTAATAACTTTGTTAACAGAAGTTAAAGTTTTGAAGAGCAAAACAAAACTTTAAGGAAAAGACCAGCTAGTTATTTTCATAATTTCTTTTTCCAAATCCCACTGTACTTTTCTAAGTGAAAATCTATTTGCAGAAAAACGCAAGCAAATTGTCAGTGATGTTTTACCTACCAGCAATTTAACATCCACCTTCAATTCCCAAATGAAACTTGAAATAAAACACTACAACTAGGTTAATTTGAGGGCTCACCATTTTCATTTCAAAGGCTTTTTTTAACATTAATTTGTCCTGAGGCACAAATGAAATACAGACAAACTGTATTAGATTTTAAGTTGCTAAAAGTAGATTACAGGTCTTCTCCACAGAGATGCTGAACACTCAGTTCTCACAGAAGTAAACTTTATCCCCCATAGTAAAGGCAGCAGTAGCAGGTACCCACTGAGAATTGAAAAGGAGAACTCTTTCAAGGGGTTGACCTCTAAAGTGCAAACATTCTGACTCTGAGCCCCCAACATAAAACCAGTACAGAAATATAGGTTTAGCAGAGCTAGACTAGGCATACAAGTTAATTCTGTCTTGAATTAAATGCTTGAATTTAGAGGAAAACTGTTTATCCAATATTTAGGCTGAAAAAAAATCTAAGCTGTCTCCCTCCCACCTTATTATTTTAGATGTTTATCTTGTCCTGTGGAGTGACATTTCTCAAATCTGACCAACCTGAAGGGCAGACATGCATGTGAACACAGCAAGAGGATTTCAAAGCCTCTGCTGAGCCCAAGTGACTGTCATTAATTAGATTAAGGGACAAGCTCTTTCCATATTAGGCTCTTTAGGGCTGGTAACCCATCCTGCTGGTGCAGAAACCTCTTTATTGCAGGAGGCTTTAAAACCAGAAATGGTGAGTTAAATCACCCTGGCTAGAAACCTAGATGATAAATAGATCCAAGACCTTCAAAACTCTGTGACTATGCTTTGTTTTGCTGCTGTCCCTTTCAATTGCTAAGGATTTTTTCTAATGAAGGCAAAAATGACACCCAAAATGTATCTCAGGATTGCCCTAGAGACCAGTTTTCCTGCAGAAGAGTGGGTAGGAAGAAATTTCTTTGCCTTCAGGCTCCCTCCATACAAGAGTGGCTCCAATGGGACTGTACTATAAAGGATTCTCCTTTTAGCCTGCATCCTGCAAAGGAGTGAATGTCTCAAGTGATGTTTCACATGTCTGCTTTGAAGCAGCAAAGAGTCAGAGAAGGAAAAGAACAAATCTTTAGTCATTCTGCTTTGGAATAACCATGAAGTTCATGTGCATCCTCCAGCTCTTTCCTCATTATTATCTTCTTGTGAGGGCTTCCAGGGTACATGATATCCAGAGGGAAGTTACTCTACTCCCACACCTATTTTGTGGAGTTCTCTGGCTGCCAGTGAAAGAGGCCAGATTCATTATTAAGCATGGAGAGATTTCAAAATCCCTTACTCAGAATCCAAGAGTGTTTGCTTTCTCTTCCTTCTACTGGCAAGTCAATCTGAAACAGAACAGCTTTCTTCTGGAAAAACAGCCCCAAAACTAGTTTTCTCTGAATCACAAATAAGCATTTATGTTTAGTTATTAAAAACCCAAATATTTTCCACATAAGCATTCCCCCTGCTGATATCTCAGCCACAAAGCACTGAGTTTTATAGTGATTCCTGTCTTCTTTTCTAACTGATTTCTTGTAATTCTTTTTTCTATTCTACTCTGAAATACATTTTCTAAGTTGCAGAGCATAGAAACACCAGGTTATAAAGCAAAAACTAGAGGTCACTCACTTAAGTGAGTTTGCAATTTAGATAAATGCATAATATTACTGTAGTATTCTCTGCTCCCCTGCAGTTATTCTGGAAACACCTGCTACATCCACTGGGGTCATTATTTGGTGATCCAAGGTAAAAGACAGGTTGCTAAGGGCAACCACTTCACAATTAGTCCCTTGAATCACATGAGATTCATGCAAAATCCTGATTAATAAGAAATGCAACAAGAAGCTTTTTCCATGAGTTCACATGAGAATCTTTAAAAAATGTCTTCCACAGGAGGGAATAGGAATGAATTTACTTTTTCTCTACAAGATTTGTCCACTTTCTCATGTTTTCAGATTTAAAGGCCTACACCCTACCAGCTGCATCTGAAGTAATTCTCTCCTGTTGGAAGACTCCTCCTCACTGCCTTGCAGGTAGAGATCTCTAAATGGCTTATTTCCTCATCAATTGAGGAATAAATGTCAGGCACAGGCAAGATGCAGACTTATATGCCTGGTCAGTGGAAAAGCCCAATGATATTACACAGTGAAACAATAAACGAGCCAACAAACATGCCAAACTCAACAAATAAAGAAATCCAGTAACAGAAAGTAATTCTAAACACAGATAACCAGAATTGGATAAGAAGGGGGCAGTCCTCCCTCTCAAGCAACTATACAACCTCTCAAGAAATTGTTTTTAACCTAAAGCACCTTCAGTTGCAGGCAGTTTCCAGACTTACCTGCAACTGAAATAATACATACATAGTAAGAACCTGAAGAAATTTCCAAAACATACTAAATTAAGTACAAGCTAAAATCCACATGTTTTTACTGACAAAAACACACGACTACATTATATTCTACTTCCATGTAAAAAACCTAGATTTTATTTGAAAAGGTCTACTCCAAAACCCAGTAAAGCCAATGGGGATCACTATCATTTCATCTGTCTTATGGTACAAATGTAAACTTTGTATCACATTTTTCCCATAAAAAACCCCCAAGCATTCATCAGTGCAGTTTTAGGTAGACTATTAACACAAGGATTACTAAGGATGACTAAAGGATGACTCCTAACAGAGGTGTATTCTCAATAACTTAAGGGAAATTTAATAGGAAATAGGCATCCCACTCACAGAGGTCTCTGAAAATCCTGACCAAAACTAGCCAGTCTTCTCTCATGATATTTTTCATGCTTTTGTGTATTTCCATCTATGTGCAGCCATAATGACAGAGTAAAGCTAAGAAATGCAATTTTATAATAAGTGAGCACTGCATTTTGTATTTCTTCATTCCAGATCCCCAGAACGCTCCCAGATGTGCATTTACCATGAGCAAATTACTGAGGTCTGAAGCAACTGTAAATTAATTTAGCACTGGAAAATTAAAGAGAGCTATCACTGTATAACAGCAGTAGGGGAAAGTTGCTTATTATTTACCTGAAGTAATTTGAAAGATGCTTACAAATCCTTTTTCAATTTTACTCCTTTGCCCGAACATAACACAGTTACCAATTGCAACTGAGGATAAGAAAGTTGAAGCTGTAACAAGTGTGCTATTTTTAATTTACAAATTTAATTTAATGCAGGTGGTGTAGACACAAAAAATATTAGAATATTATAGGTTAGTCAGAATATTAGAAGCCCAAAGAGAAAACAATGCTAATGTTACATGAACGAGTGTCAGGAAATAGGACTGACTGACACTACTCATTCTCCAGGTGTATTGGACATTAAACTTTTATGTATGCTTTTAAAAATGCAAGTATAAACAAGAGTCTTCTGAAGTCCAGTTAAAGTACTTCACTGAGACTTGAAATAGACTCTTTGTCAGTCAAAGCCCAGGTGCCTTGCAACCTTCCCCCATCCTTCCATATAGCAGCCTATCTTGGACCTAAAATAATGACTACCAAAGGGATTTCATGAAATTCTGCACTATTTTGTGCCCAAGGCACAAATTTTCTTCCAGTCTCTTTCAGAATTGCTCCATCCATAGGCAGAGGAGATCCTCTCAGCTCTGAGGAAGCCTTTTTCAGTTCCATAGGCTACAGCTGTTTCTGCAGGGGTGATCCATGATGCTGAAAGGGAAGAACTAGAGCTTGAAATAACTGCAGCTCTACCTGGTACCTTTTCAAAGCAATCTGACTTCAATCAGTCAAACAGAACACTTCACATGTCTGAATTAACAGAGCCCTAGTCTCAGATAAACTTGCATACTTCACAGCAATAGAAAAAGTTGCTCATGATAAAATAATCAAAACAGTAATTTTTCCACAAGTTTTCAATGTTATAGCTTGTTTTCTTTAGTTGGTGGAATGATCTGGCAGACTCTTACAAGCTGCACAGTTTGTTTGTAGTTAATGGAACCCTGTGCAGGTAGGAAGGCTGCTGGTGTGTCTGCTGTGAAGACAGCATCAAGGAAACTTGAAACAACATAAAAAATTGGAATGTGTTGATAACACTCTGAATGACAATATTTGACTGTCCACACTTTTAATAATTCGTTGTGAACTACAAGAAGATTTATTTGAATATTAAATGGGATGAAAGATTTCTGAAATGTGAATGTACATTACAGACCAGATAAGCTTACAGAGCCTTTTGAGACTTACTGAGGAACACTGAAGCTGGGATGGGTGATGACAATCTCTGAATTAAATATCAAATCTAAATCCTATTTATCTCCTTAATCAGTCACAGTTAATCCATTTCTTAATTTATAAGCCATGCTAAATTTAAATTGCGAAAAAAGTTCTGAAAAAATTTTTACTATAGAGTTTAAGACAGTTTCAGGAGTCTGTTTCTCACCATGACATAAATGAGTATAAACAGAATATATTTGTTACATTTTCAAACCATAGGTTAATTTCAGTGCTTTTTCCACCTCATCTAAATAAATAACATGATCACAGATGCAAACTGTCTTTTCTTATATGTTAAGACTGGACAAAGATCAGTGAAGAACGCTTAAAAAACAGCTTACCCCTTCAGAACACTGATAGTTCTTAGAGTCATAGAATCATTAAGGTTGTGATAGACCTAAAAGAACATCAAGTCCACCACTAAATCAACTGCCACAGCTGCTTTCTTCAAAATGCTTCCAGGGACAGTGACTCAATCAATTCCTTGGGCAGCGTGACCAACATTTAGATAAATTTTTCCTAAGATCGGATCAAAGCCTCTCCTGGGGCAACTTGAGGCCATTTCCTCTCATCATATCTGGGAGAAAAGACTGACACCCTCGCCACTACAACCTCCTTTTGAAAGCAGTTGAAATAAGGCAGCAATAAGTGCCCCTTTGAGCCTCCTTTTCTCTGGGCTGAAGGCCCCCAGCTCCCTCAGCCACTCCTCACACCACTGGTCTCAGCCATTGATCCAGACTGTCCAGAGCCTTCCTGGAGCCTTCCTGCCCTCCAGCAGATCAACACTGCTGCCCAACTTGATGTCCCCTGCAAACTGACACAGGATGTGCTTGATTCCCTCATCCAGATCACTGATACTAAACAGGAGCAGCTTCATCACAGCCTTGGAGAGAGAGTTTGAAGGAAGAAAAAGCTTTTGATTTTTATCATTGTTTTGGACACACTAACAGGAAATCTTTGGGGGAAAGAGAACAGAAAAAAACAGTCTTAAAGAAAAGTGAAACCTCTGAGACATGAGCAGGAGTAATTACAGAATTACACCCAATAGCATAACTTAGCCCTGTGAGGAAGTGTTGAACTATATGATCCTTGTGGGTCCTTTCCAACTTGAGATGGTCTGCAATTCTATGATATGAATTATTTAAGATGAGCAGTATGTAGAGTCACACTTGCCTTTGACATGCATCATATCCCATAATGGACAGTGCAGTCTAATGCATCAGCACTCCTATTTCCAGCACTGAGGACTGCACAAATAGAGGGCAACAGAGATTCAGGCTCAAGTGTCTATAATATTTTTTTAAAAGGAGAAATGGAAATATTAAGCTGAAATCCTACTGCCATATATAATACAGTAAGACTTCAGATTTACTGTCTTTGTAGGCTGCAGTCACCATTTCTCAATCCTTTTGCTTTTTTCCAGTACTGAGTGAGAAAGTTCAGCCTAACAGCTTCAGTGCTTCAGAAACAACAGATTCCTAAAATCCCTCAATGAACTAAAAATGTACTCCTTCTAGAGATGCAGCTTCATGAGTTCTATGTTTACAGTGACTTAGCAATACTGGAAAGCAAACCAACACATCGACTTTATCCAAGATCTCAAGACCTATAATTATTTTATTTCAGATAGCAAACACAAGGGGGTGGTGGGGATTGCATCATGTTTTTTCTCGTCATTCTGGGACATAGCCTCTGGTTTAACAGTCCTCCTCCAGCTGCCTTTTCTGACTCATGTACTTCCTACTGTCATTCCTTTGTAGTAACTTTATTCCTCCTTCAATCACCTTCGGGTAAATTCCAGGAAACTGGTGTCCACAGAAGCCACCTGGCTCCATAGTTTTGTCAGATGAACATCTACTCCCTGATAGCTCCCAGGGCTGCAGATGCAGTTACAGCCTTAAAGATTTCAATCTCCAGGGCATTAGCATAAGCCAGTAATAAAACCTATCATTCAGAAACCACAGTCCAAGTCATACAGTGAAACTGAAACTCAGGCTTCCTTTAACAACAGCTTCCCTGAAGACTAATGACTGAAAATGAAAGAGGCAACATGCATTCATAAATTGGAGTAAATTATGGATTACTAATGTGGCTGGAAGTAAAATTAACAGTATATGGCCATAACAAGTTAAAACTCTCTCTAAAATATGTACTTCTACATGTAACTTATTAGGATTTTTTCCCTTTATATTCTCCTTCTAATACAGGAGAATGACCTAGTAAAAAAATGGCTTATTTATTGGAAGTAGGCATCTGTGCCCTTTGCACAGGCCTCTGGGCTCTTCAGCAGTATTTGACAGATAATATCCTTGTTCTCCTAGAATGAATTGCTTGTGTATAATAATTCTTTCCAATAAACTCTGGTTTTTTAAATCTTTTAAATAGTTACTTCATCAGTATAAAACCTAAAATCCTTCAAAAGACAATTTCTTTAAGGAAGGGTTCCATCCTTTACTACCGATCATAATATTAAATTGGGAAAGTGGAACACAAGTGGTAAAATAAAGGTCAGCAGATGGGAAATGCTTTTAGCAAAAAAGCACATTCAGAACAGATAGTTAAAAGCCTGGCTGCTTCTGCAAAGTAGGAGGAGTGATAGAGAAAACAACTTGTTCAGACAAAGCAGTTCTGAGTTCCTTGAAAGATGCTTTTTACAACCACTGTCAGTACAGAAAAGCCTTTTGGGTTACCTGTAAGCTCTCATTTGCACTTTACATTTTGGCTGATTGACTCTCTGATAGTAAAGAAACATATTAAACCAAATCCAAAAGCTTTTCATGATGCATGTGTGGGACTTTATCAGGCAGGTAAGAGTAAACAACAATAATGGTAAACAGAAGCTGCTGTTCAGGCAAATGGCTTCATTTCTGAAAGAAGCATTTATAAATATCTGCACTTACAAACAATTCATGCTACAAATGAGCACAAATAAATGCACATTTATTGAGAAGAGAAATCAATAAAATTTAATCTCGATTTGATCAACTTTAAATTGTTTTGAAAACTGCACTAGTTTTTCTTATTAAGTAGATGTTATTTTTGTTGTGCATGAAGATTTGCTTTATGTTAGGGTGGTGAGCAACCTCTGCTACAAGCAGATTCTATTTAAGTGCAAGTTTCACCCCAAGATTATTTTTATCAACTGTCCACTTACAGTACTAGACAAACACTCTGTACTGCTCTGCATAGTGAAAAGCAGCAATAAATTAAAGCAGCCTTTTCTCAGCTCTGCAAGAGGAAGCTGAAGTCCTGCAACCATTGCATGGTGAGAGCAGTGCCACTGAGCAGGATATACTTGTGTTCAGTTCTGTGTAAAGAGTACAGAGTTAGGCCTTTGAAACACACAGTTAATTGTAGCCAGTTTGTTAATTCATATAACTTACCATCTACCACATTTCTGTCAGAATAATTAGACAACAAGGAAGTATTTTCAGTGATAACACAGGGAATCTTGAAAGGATTTTTGAAAAAATAATCACAGAATTTGTGGGCTATAAACCACAGGGGTTTGAAATAACATCATCTTTAGCATATCACACTGTGCCTGGACATGATTTCATGACACAACTGAAGCTGATGAGTTCAGAATTTGCATGCAACATTAAAGTTTATTTCTGATTTAAGTATTTTTAACTGTAAAAGTGTGTCAAAGAAGGAAATAGAGAAGCATACATTTAAGGAAACTAAAGAGGGAGAGAAAACATGCTTACTGTTTTTCTTCTTGGAACTCATTTAAGAAATAACTGAACATTCCTGTTTATCCACTGAATTAGACATACAAACATCCACTGATTTGATATACAAACTATCTTTGCATTTCAGAGAGACTCTATTGACTCATCCCAAAAACAGAGCTAAAATGGGTATTGAGGTTAGACCTTTCCTAAGAGTGCCAAACACACAGATCTGGGTGGGGTGAAAAAAACAACCCACTCCAAACCATAAAAACCCCACATTACTGTTGTGGTGCTTTCCAGAATTGGAAACATGAAAGTACAAGTGAAGATCTAAATCACATGGTGCTACAAACACTGCATCTGAAAGAGGTATTAAAACCTCAGCAACAGGAAATAACATATGGAAGAAGAATCATGACTTCCATCATTGCAGGAATAAAGGAACGTCTTGCTGTTCATCTTCAGCAGCTGTTTCACGAGGTTAAATACTCCCTGGCCTTTGCTTTGAGAAAGATTGCCCCTTGCAGCCCTGCTTACTTGATCATGCAAAGACTAAAGGTCTGATTAACCTACACAGAAAAATCAGGAATATTTCTTTAACTTGATATAGACTCTTAAATCATGTGTCATTTTCAGTGAGTTACTATGTGTGCATCACTAACTTAATACTCAGTTTGTGATGAAGCATACAAAGCTGGAAGCTTTTCCTTTCATTTTTAACTTAAGAAATACAAAGCCCAGGAGGAATTTTAGGTCTTCAGTTCTCCTCCTCCACAATTCCAGCAATGGGGAACGGGTCTATTTTTCTTTCTCATTAGGTATCTAGGTGTCATAGCAATACTAATTTCTCCTCCAAATAACCATCTGCAAAATCCTGTTAGTTATTTGTTCAGACAAGATGACACTAAAAAGCATACCCGTCTTCATTACAGTTTCTGCAGCAGTAAATTGTCACTCTAATATGAATAAAAAACTTCAAGCAGGAGATTTTCAGACATTCAGTGCTGGCTTAACACCACTTCCACTGATTTTTCAAGAAACAGAACTCCACTAAATGAAAATATTCAGCGAGATTGAGGAAAACAAAATTATGATGTCCAAAAATAAGAGGATTAAAACAGTCTTCTGTAAATTGCAAACCAGTTGCTTGTATACTACAATTCAGTGATTCATTTTAATACTGCCTGCAGCCAGTGACAGGCTTAAGAATATACATAACATTAATCACTGTTTAGGTGATTTCAGTGGAAAAAGGTACTGGCAGAGGGAAGGGTAAAAATATTTATTGAATTTGCTCCCAGAACCAAATCTTATCTTAGTATTGCTGAAAAGACAAAAATGTTATGGTTTGCTACAGGTATTCTGACCTGTTAGTCTGCAGGACTTTGCAGCTATGGTTGTAAGAGGAATGAACTGATGAAGTTTCTTTTCCTAGCCACCCATGACAAATGCTCAAAACAAGGGATATCCTCCAAGAGTCAGGTTTACCCCTGTAGAACCTTCTCTCATTAATATTTTCATGTGAAAAATATTATTTTGTTAGGATTGTCCCAAGTGAATAATTGTCAATATCATGTCAAATAACCACACCAGCCAGAGCTGCTCCTACAAGGTAAAAAGTGTGAGTTCCTTCTTTTTGCTGCAGAGGCTTTTGCTTTGCATTAAATCCCTCACAGAATACTAGTCTGTTATCAGGAAAGGAAAGGAAAGACTGAATGGCACCAGCTTAGTCTTTTGCTCAACTGAGCTTGAAGGTGGATCTGAAAATGCACTACCAGCACCAAATCCATTTAACCCAACACTCATTCAACTTGAAATAAGTCAAGTCACTGCACAAAGTCTAGTTCCAAACAAATTTAAAAAAACAACCAAGCCTTCAAGAGCTTTTCATGTTAGCAGTGAGTTGCAATGTGTGTGTTAGCAGGCTTTTGGAAGTGTTTCTTGGAGATAAAATTTGAATAATCTATGTGGTTTAATTTAAATAATTTATGCATAAAGCACTGCAGAGTTATAATTGTAATTATAGTGTTGAACTCGGTAGCAATGAGGTACATTTGAAGTTGGATTCTGATTGTACTGTATATCTTATGCTCCAAATTTCATTTTGTTTTGAACAAATCCTTCGGAGCACAAGAAGATGGTTCAGAGCTTCACAAAAATTTCTGAGTGAAGTTTTATAGAGTTTCTTTGCTACACATTTTTTATTATTATTTAAAGTCTGAAATCCAATCTTGCATGCTTCTGTGTCATAGTGATAATGTAAAGGTGGCTGAAAATGCCCCTGGTCAGAGAGGAAGGACTTTTCTACTTTTCTTGTGAAGGAGCAGCTGTTCCTATCAATAATTTCCTGAAGCAATAGGCCTGGAGTGTAAACAATATTTTATATGGATGGCAGCAGAACAGATTACATTATTTCTGAAATTTTTACACTTCACTGTGAAGAATGGATTAACCCTGTGTGACATAAATTCAAATCTAGGTTCCTTGAAATGAATGAAAGGGTTAAAGTATTGTAAAGAGAAAAAAAAATCTACAGAATAGTGTAGTCAGAACAGTGTCATCTTATTAACTTGGTTCAGAGACAGAACACTGTGGCATTAGGGGCACTTCAGAAATGGCATATTGAAGCCTGAACAGACAAAAGATTTGTTCCCACCACTCATATTAATACTTATTTTTTTTCTGAACTTGTAACACATGCCCAGAAAGATAAGAGGAAAATCCTGAAGACAGTCATTCAGGATGTTGGACAAGTATGAGGGGAATGGACAACTGATACTTGTGTGCTTTTCCTAATCAAAGATGTGCTGCCAGCATTGGAGATCAGAGGATCATTCCTACAATCTAGTAGGACATACCTGGTGTTTGCAGTAAGAACTAGATGGGTCAGTAATGCTCAATTTCAAACAATGAACTCAAAGGTCTCCAGATTTCAAGTCCCTGGAGCAATGCTCCCAGAGGACAAGCAACAGGCCAGAGAGCAGACCTGTGGATTCCACTGCTCCTGAGCAGGTCTTGCAAGAAGAACCCATCTTCAGCCAGGCTCCAAGCAGAAACAGTGGGCCCCAAAGACTGAACAAACCACTGTCAGATTTTCAGGGCTGAATGTTGAATTGGCCCCTCAATCTCAGGAAGAGGTAAAAGTTTATACCTCTATTTCTTTTCACAGAGAATATGCTAGTCCATACCATCCTGCTGCTTGAAGAGCAGCTCTGGGAGGTAATGACATGATCACTGGTTAACCTCTTGGCCAGTTCTGTATTTAGCTCTTTCTGCTTTGTCCAGTATTAGGTGTGATGATGGATGATCACACTCATCCCTTACCCACCCACACCTCTATGTGCAAGGTCACTGTGTCTTTCCAAAATATGGATTAATGAGTAGTCTCTAAGACCTTGTATCTTCAGAAGATTTCATGTGGAAGAGGCAAGCAAAATTACCAAAGGAAAAAGCTTATGAGAAAGCAGCTACATTTATTTCAGTAGCCTCCCTACAAGCTTATTTGAAAGTGTTAGAATTAGTTAAACCAGAGAGCTCCAGAAGCTTAATATTTCAGCTGAAGCATTAGAGGTTCACAGATCTTTCAAGACAGGAAAGCAAGGTAAGTGCAAGTTTCTTCTACACTGCCATCATAACATGCTTTCAGCATGCATTAATAAAGCTGTCATTATTCCAGCTAACCCCTAAGTTTCTAATCAGAAAGTAAAACCCCCCTTGATTTTATCTTCTCTTCTACACATCATTGTAATTTTGTTTTACAACTGGAAGATGATCCATCTTCTGCATTAAATGAGTTCTTGCAACATTAAGTCTGAATCTGAGCTGGCAGAACCTTTCTTCTCCTCTATTTTGAGCGACAGCATTTTCCTGGGATGGTGTAGAAAAGACATTTTATGCATCTGGAATAGACCAAACCCCCCCAAAGCCTCAACCACCAATCAAAAGCTTGAGAAAATGCTGAGATCAAAAGCCTTAAGGGTCACATCAACATGCCTTTAATATACCTCCAGGGATGATGATTCCACCACTTCCCAGGCAGCCTGTTCTCCCATGGGACAGCCTGAGGCCATTTCTTATCCTGTCACTTGTTGCTTTGGAGAAGAGACTGACACCTGTCTTGCTACAGCCTCCTGTTGGGTTCTTGTAGAGAGTACTAAGGTCTTCCTGAGACTCCTTTTTCCAGGACAAAGTTCCTCAGCCACTTCTCCTAAGAGGAGGAGTGCTCCAACCCTTTTACCAGCTTCATTGTCCTCCTTTGGACACACTCCAGTATCTCAATATCTTTATTGTAGTGAGGGGCCCAAACAATACATAGTAATTTCAAGTGTGGCCTCATGATCACTGCTCTAGTACTGCTGGCCACATTCTCTGTGCTACAAGCCAGGATGCTGTTGACTTTCTTGGCTACCTGGGCACACTGCAGGCTCATAGCCAGCCAGCTGTCAACCCACAGCTCCAGGATGTCATGTTTAAGGAGAAAGTAGCTGCTAAATGTGGCTTGTTATTCCAAAATTAAAGTATTGCAAAGATCCAGATAATGAAACTGATAGACTCTTATTCTTAGAATGGAATAAATTGAAGTTGATAGATACTGTGCTCTTGATCTGAGATAAGAAGCTTTATCAAAGCAGCCAGTTGGATAAACAAGCAATCTGTGAGGTGTTAAAAAAGGGATTAAGCAGGTGAAACCTTCAGAAGCCGTGCTTTGCTTCCTTAGTGGCCAAAATTACATCTGCCATAAGCTTTACATCTTCAAGCTTCTCTCAAGTCACTATGAGCACACATACCCACCCACCAGGTATTAACCAGTCATTTAAAAAAAATACAGCTCTATTATAGATTAATTTTCATTAGGACTGCACCTACACATTCAGTTTTGCTAAAGAAACCCAGCACCAGCCTGCAAACATTAGCAAGTTGTGCCACACTGAGAAATACAGACTGCCAGAGGGGGAAAAAATACAAAAAAATCCTGCTGCTTCAAACCCTGCAGTCCTTAGTTTGGAGTTTCAACTGATTTGAATCGTGTTTTTCTGGCAATAGTTCAAAATTAAGAGATAGTAAATATCAGACTCATGGGGAAATATATTTGAGTTTTTCTAAGAGACACTGTTCAAGTGGCAAAATTGTACTTCTCTATTTCCCAGCATAGAAACAAGGTTTAGAATCTGAAGATGAGGCAGAACAAGAGAAGTCAAAAAATTGAGAGCAATTATGTAAGATTTTGTACCACTTTACCAAAGTTGCTTTTTAAGCTTGAATTTTAAATCTGCCTTAAAACCAGTGTCTGGCAAGTCCAAATCATTATCCCTGATTAAAAAAGCAAAATATTCCCTCTCAAGACAGACATGGATGGATTGTTTGGAAAAAAACCCACCCCCCAAAAAATTTCCCAAATCCCCAGTAAACATGAGGTGAATCCTGAGACAACCTGGCTACCTTCCCTGCAGAAAGTCCAGGATCATATTGGCCCACAGAAGAGCTTGCATGCAGGGAAAAGCATGCAGAATAAACCTCTAGAACAAGATTTGTGATGATAAACAGTACTATTCCAAACTCCACACTGTTTGGTCTTTTTTTCACCACTCTGAAAACAACATTGCTGTTTCAGCCTGTGATGGTGCAAGGATTCAGCTGTGACAATGTCTCTGCCAGTGCAAACAGCCGAGGCCATTCAGCATTTACCAGGCTTCTGTGAAAGTGCCTGAAACAATGTTCATGCTTTAATAAAAAAAAAACCAAAAACAAACCAGACCAAAAAACAACAAACCAAACACACCCAAACCCCCCAGCTTTAACTGGCTTCAGTAGACCATGAATGAGTCAAAGCAGGGCACAACTACATTGACAAATTGAAATGTAAAGCTCAGAAAAGAAAAAAAGAGAAGGGAGGATGTGTACAGATTCATGCTGGCACATGAGGCCAGACTGCCTGAAGCTCAACTCACTCATTGGAATATTTCTATCCACCTGACCTGCTGTATTACACACACCCAAGCTGGGGCAGGTGGGATATGCCTAAGAAGTATATTAAAGAACCTGACAGCTGTGAACAGGCTATAAATAGAAGGGTTCAGATTACCTGTAGCATGACTCTCAGAATAAAGCCCTTGTTTCTAAAAGTGCACACACTCTGTTCATCCCACAGCAGGCAGCTGTCTCTTATAACTGATGGCTAAGGTGGCACCCATTGATGCCAATTTTCCAATCACTTTCCAAACTTTCCTGTTGAAGGAGGTGAGCTGCACAATGGCAGTTTATTTACCTGCTGGCAAACCTTCTCTTTGAAGGGTCACTGCTCTTAATTATAGTGGCACCTGTGTACTGCTTTGCTTTTCAGCCTGTCAAGGTTTCCATTATAAACCCATTTCTGGATGTTTACTCTGCAACACCCTTCCAAGTCCACTGTGGGTTGCAGCACAGCTTGTAAGGTGCCAGCAAGTATTTTTTCTGAGTAACCATGGTTCTCTTGTTCCATCCCAAATAATTCAGGAATGACTCTTTCTACTGCTGCTTTATGGGAAGATTTTACCTGCTTTTTTTTTTTAAGGAAACAAACATTTTACAGGTAGGAAACCCTTAAACAGAAAGGGTGCTCCTACAAGAAAGTATAATAATCTTACAAGAAATATTGGTCTGTACACCCAAACCCCAGGGCTCCATAATTTGCCGTCTTCCATTCTTTGCATCTTTTGGAATGACTTGCTGTTCTGCCTTGGCTCCCCATCATTGCTCTTTAAAATTGACTTTTTATTTTCTTCTCCCCCTCTCTTGCCTATCATCACAGGCCTTTCAGCATTCTCTTTTTCCTGAAGGCAGGAGACACTGCTGCTGTTGAAGAAAGGGTACACTTAACCATGTAGATTACCCGCTTTATATTTCATACTTTATGTAACAGTGCAGACAAGAGAATGGAAGGCAGCCTCTCTATGTTCTCTTACCTGGAGCAGGAGGAAAAAAAGTACCCAAAGAGAAAAAACACCAAAGCTATTCACTTCTATTTGATCATGGTAACATACACATAAAGACTAGACCAGAGTGTCACAGGGACAGTGATCAAATGGTTCAAGAAGGAGAAACTCAGCAGAGAAACAATGAACAACAGCAGTAATAACCAAGCAGACACTGGAAAGAGACTGATATATACAGTGCAACCTGTGGCTGAGAAACAAGTGACATGTGAAAGGTACTCACTTTTTTTTTTGGTGGGAACATAAACCAAGTTTTAAGGCTCATAGCTGCGAGGGTCACAGCTGCATTTGTCCACAACACGCTGGAATCTTGTAGGAAAAGAAGCAGCAAGACCACAAACCCAGCTTGTTCCATTTATGCATCAGATTCATAAATCCTTATTCAATTCTCAACATTACAAGCTGAGGTTGTTGAACTACCTGTCTGAGGTACCAGCCTCTGATGTACACCAAAACTCTTAAGGTAATGCAAAACCAAACAAAAAGTCCATGGAAGAAATTAGTGGTTCAAAATGGAGTTCAGCGTTTGTGCTTTGGCATTAGGGTGGCACCTGCTGTGACAAGAGATCCTTGCAGAGAGAGTTCCTGCAGCCAGAGTAATTGCTATGCACGTGTACACAGCAGAAGTGGGAAGGGAAGAAAGTGTTTGTGTTAGCATTGATAGCTACAGCTGGGACACCCTGCTTTCCTTCCACAGCCTTGCATGCTTCTGAAATGCAGAAGTGTTTTTGTATTTTCTAATCTCTTTCTAGTCATGCACTTTCAAATCCCTAATGATTCTCCATTCTGATCACAGATAAAGGCAGCAAAAGGGACCAGGTTGTGAAAGACACTGTATATTCTTAACGCAGTTACACAAAATCTTTTGTGTTCACTGTGACCCTGTTTGAAAGAGTTATCCACTAGCTAGGAACAGAAATATACTATCTTCAAAGTGTCTATCCTCTCCTGTATTCCTTTTCTATGATCATCTAAATGATAGAATCTTGCTTTTGATCCCAAATGGGTAATTCAATAGATAATTCCCACTCAAGTGAATGGAACTACAACAGCAGATTTAGAATAACAATGACAAATAGATAGAATTTCTGGTCTTTGACTGCCAAAGTTGTTCAAATCTAACTCTTCTTCCCATATAGGAAGAGGTCATTGTCTTCTGATGTGTAAACAAAGTTAAACTTCAGTTCTGTCCAGACCCCATAAACTTTATTACTTGAGAAGTGACTTAATAATTAACATAATTATAAATTAAGCAGAAATCTAATTACTTCTTGGACAGGTATTAGTTCCCCTAGGGCATTAGGAATCTATTTTTCTTGTCTGAATGCTTAATGTCTAAGTAGGAAAGAAATAAAATCCTTTCTGTTTTAATGAAAAGCCCTCAAACTCCAAAAACCTTACAGAAATAATCACCTCTATGCATTACTTTTAGCTGCCCATCACAAATCATTACCATGAGTCTGAATGCCCTTCCTGATGCCTGTTTAAGTGGGTGGTTTAGCTTGGGTTTTGTGACATTTGTTGTGTCTGTGGTGGGTCTCTTAATTTGAGTTGTGGGGAGGGGTTTTGTTTGGGTGGGTTTTTTGCCAGGTTTTTTTTTCAGTTTTCTCTGCATTCATGCAGTAACTTACACATTGCTATCATTAATTGAGCATGGTAAGTGAACCAATTTCACAAACCACTAATATTTAGCCATGTAAAGAGCACAGGAAGTTCTTACAGCTCTGATTTTAAAAAGCATGCACAAATGTGTGGATGCATGTAAGGGAGACACTGTCTCCTAGGCCTAAGCTGCAACCGCTTTTTCACTTTCAGTAGAGCACCAAAAATTAACAAAAGGATTTTTGCCATGATAAAAATGCCACAGAAACAATTTACTGCGCAAACCCCCCTTTTTTGGGAATAGAGAATATCCACTCATCAAAAGTGACACTGAAATTAACAGAGAGTTTTTGATCTCCTCATTTTAGAGTCACAACCCATAAAGAAAGCTGTATCTTCCCTTGAACTGACTTGAGCTCTGCAATCCCCTGCAAAACTAAATTTCATGTCAAGAGTGAGACGGGAAATGATTAATACCAAATGTGAAATCTGGCTAGGAAAAGTGGCCAAAAAAAAAAAAAAAGGTGAAATACCCTAAAGGACTGATACACTGCAATAAAATTGTTTTGCTCTTGAGATCCTGAAATGCAGGATTTTCAATTGTGACAGGGTAATGAAAAAGTTATATGACACCCACTACCATTCTTTTTACTACTTTAAATAAAAACCACTCCTTGCTTTTTCCCCTAGGACTGCCTGAGATACAAAGTCCTTGTCTTTAATCTGATGCCACCATCATCAAGCTTTCAACAGTCTTGACAGGCTCAGGGCTCTCTCTTTGCCCCATATCTCTCCAGAAATTACTGTAGCACCATAAACTATAAATCACCTTTAAAGGTGACCTCCAACAGCAACAAATGGACTTAATCCCTTTTGCAACTGATTAAGGGTAAAGACAAAAAGCAGAGATTCCAAGTTGGATATTCTGGTTAATGTTTGGTAATTTTTTAGTATTTGGTTATTTTGGCTGTTAAATTTATTTCCCACTAACTTTATCTTCCCTAATTTTCCCATGTAACTCCCACGTTTTTTTCCTAACTTTCTATGCCAAATTCAATTGCACTAAAATGGCAAGTGAGTTGCAGGAAATAAGTCAGATTTCCAGGCACAATTAGGGATATGTATGCAAACATGAGACACAAACCCAATCAGATCCTCATCCCTTCCTCCCCTCTTCTTTGCATTTTAGGGCTAAAACAAGAACTAATCACCCCTGAGAAAAACTGCCCACTATTTTCTTCAGTCTAGGTGTCTCTAGATGAGACCAGGGACACCTCACACTGTCATGATGAGGTGATTGTTCTCAGATTTCTTAGAGCAGGATTGTACACACTGGGCTCTCAGTGACTGAAATTCAGGGCTTGCTGCATTCAGGTGGACTGATACCAGGAAAAAAGGGTTCTGAACTGCAGTGACTGAGATTTCTTCCAGCTCTGTCTGGAAGAAGGAAGAATGAACCAAGACCATCTCAAAACCTCTGGTTGCTGGAGACAATGGATTGCATTTTGGATTTACATCCATAGGCCAACCACTCAGTGGCAGCACAGCCTTCAAACCTGGCTCTGACAGACAAACTCCAAAGCTGCAGTACTCTCCGGGGAGAGTAGGAGTAGAGGGGACTCTTCAGTTCCCCAGCAGGACAGAAGGCACCCTTACTTTCTTCATATCTACTACATATCTTACTACTTCATCCTACTACATCTCTATTTGACCACAGAATTATCAGAAGTCATCAGAAAACTGTGTGATTGTTATAAATTTTAGCCTATCCGTGCATGTTTCTGGTATTGTACATTTTTCAGCATCAATGTGCTTTTGAAAGTCATCTGAATTACATTCAGTGGTTAAAAATTACACTTAACCATTGTGCCCAGGGCTATATTTTATTTTAACAATTCAGAATTATAATAAATCAATTAATCCACAGTATTTTTACTGGTTTATGTATATTCAATTTATTTTTAAACATATATTATGTAAGAAACAGACGGTATATTTCTTTGAGAAATGTGTGAACTGTGACAACAGCCAACTTCTTAATAAAGCTAAGAAACACCAGGTGAATGAATTTAGAAGCAAGCAGTGTCTGTTCTACATGCACTTTTCCATCTACTTAAAGCAATTAATATTTCATTAATTTACAAATTTTGTAGAAAGGAAGAAAGTGAATACAACACCTTATCACTGACCAGAGTATACCAAATTTTTTTGTGGTAAAGAACTTAATACTTTGCTGCTAATTAAGACAGATTTGTTAGTGTTGTATGTGCATATGTTCAATACTTTGTTTGCATATCACAGTAGCAGTTGATACCCTGAGTGCTATTTTTCTGATGTTATCACACATCACTCTAATGCCAGAGTTAACTGTATATCTAGAAGCTTGTACCAACTCGTGTTATAAAAGAGATGTTGAAGATTCCAGAAAGCAAACCAGAAAAACAGTGTAAGATTCTTAATTCTTTTATCTTAAATCAAAGAAATTACTATATCTTCAGAATGAATGTTTCAGGTTGCCTTTCACTACACCTTGTAGACCAGTGCCATTTTAAAAATGGCTTTTTCCATATGCTTTGCAATACAGTCAAATGCTGTGAGGAGTTGACTGCAGTTTTCCAATTGATTTCAAAGATGAACCAAGTCCCATAATTACTTATAATGGAGATATCTTGAATCCTTCAGTATGGGGACATTAACACATACTAATACATACATACATTAATACATACATACATTAATACATGCAACACAAACATATTAGCAAAAATAGAGCCATTTTAGAGTTATTACAATTCAAGGAATTGGAGCCAAGTGTGATCTCTGTCACCTCTGCCATTGTGTTCCAAAAAAACCCTAAAAAAAGTAACAGCATCAGACAGTCCCTTGCTCAGGCTTTGTAGGAATTGCACCCACACTGAATCATTCCTTATTTTTTCTCTTTCCTCTAAAGAAACTGCATTTCACCATCACCATTTTGGGTGCATTAGCAACTAGTAAACTGAGTCTTGGAAGTGTCTGAAGAGCCCTGCTGCCCCCTGGAGCTATATTTGTATCATGCTTACTATCAGTTATGCTTTCCAGAGAAAAAAACAAAACACAGGGCACTCACCAGCTGCAGCAGGCCCCTGGGTGCCACCAGCACTCTCCCTTTTCCTTGCTGGGCTCCTGTCACTGGAGGTACAGATGCTTCAACCAGCTGGGACAGTGACCCAGGCCACCTGGCAGAGCCCTCTGAAAATGCTGTTTCCCCTCAGTCTACCATCTTGCTGCTTTTCCCACACCTTTTCTTAAGGCCTTTTTTTTCCCGCCTAAACCTTGGCACCCCTTTCTGTCCAGGCCCCTCACACGCTCACCCTCACGTGAGGGGGCTCACAGAGCCCAGGAACTGCACGTGTTCCTCTGTACCAACCCCTGCTCTCCTTGCTGCTCCAGGGGCTCCCCAGTATAGGGACACGGTCTGTGGGGACTGGGAGTGGGGCTGGGCCCAGCCTCATCCCCAGTGGGTGCAGCTGTGAGGAGCAGGTGAGCAGCACTGACAGCAATGAGCCATGGAGTGCCCAGGGGCACTGAGCAACCCCCAAAGGGAGCAGGGGCACACAGGAACGATGAAAGGTGTGAAAGGTTGAACAATAAAGTGCTGATGCTTGAAGCTTTCTTCTGCGTCAATCTTACCTCCACTGTCACCCCAAAAATCACACAGAAAGGTTACCCACCCCCTGCTTGCTGATGGTTTAACGCTGCCCCCCCCAAAATGCCGCCCTGCTTGCTCGGGCTGAGGCGCTGGTGCCTCAGGCAGGAAGGGGCTCACTGCATTTTGGCAGAAGGACATTAGAACTCCCTGAACTGCACATACTGAAGGCTGTTTGCAATGTTGATAAGTGGCCTTCTCATGGCTGGAGAAGATACAGTGGGAGAAAAGGACTAAAGCCCACATCAGACACTAATTGTGTTTGCCTGAGGAGATGTGCTGTCATTCTCTGGCAGGCCTCCTCGCACCTTGCAAATCCTGGCTAATTTCAAGCATCTGACATAGGCAGAAATCTAAAAAAGTACTAGAAGCATCATCAGAGTTGGAGCATTTTTTCACCTTCTGGCTACACCAGCGTGTTTATAACATAAACCAGCCATTGCATGTTGAGTGACAGTCCCTTAGACAGCAAGGCCATATGCAGGGAAAGAGAGCAGCATCGCTCTCGCCATGGGAGGTCTTTGGGACAAAGCCCCCTTCTTCACCTCAAACCAGAGTTTGTAATTTAACAGGAGCAATAACTTGTTTGCTTATTCAGAATTTTAAAAAAGCACTTTTTTCATCTTGAAAATAAATCCTTAGGGAGTTGGTGTATTTGCATGCAAAGGTACTGTCATGGAAGAGCAATGCCTACAGCAAGGAAGCAAGGATGCTGCTGCCTCCCTGGGTGTTTGGCAGCTTTCTGGAAGGAGATTCAAAATGTCTGTGAGACAGACACTCTGTCAAGACTGTTTTAACAGGGAGAGGGCCAAAACCTACAGCTCATTTACAGGGTGCCCTTGGCGAAAAATATTTGCCTTCAAGATTTAGAGTAAGCACCGGGACTCTGGTTAGCAGGGCCTGAACATTTTGCTGACTCACAGTATATATATAATGAAAGCTTAATAAAATGGAATATATCTAGTTCATGAAGTCTCTTGATACTGTGTTGTAATTTAGTCCACCAACAGCCTTTATTTAAAGTTGGATTCCATGAGCCTGTTATAATGAGCTAAAAAGTGCACAGATAAGCAGTTATTTCTGAAAATGTGGCTCCCTATCGATATATATTTTGCACAGCCTGTGTATCTTAATTGAATTGAAATGAGCATGGGACCCTAGGGTTTTTTAGGTCTAGTGAGGCATTAAATACTCCAAAAGCACAATAAAAATGAAAAAAACCTCTACTTCTCCAAACTATTGAATCTTATTGCTTCAGCTGAGGGCAAAACACTCCTACTACCTGGGAAAGACACAAAAAAGCATTGCTTACAGCCCTTCATGCTCTATATCTGCAGCCTTCACACTTATCTTCTGCCCTTTTGAAGCATTCATCTTTCTAAGTATTCTTATCTCATCTTCAAGTTGCCTTACATGTGCTCATATTTTTTCCTTCTTTTCTTTTTGAAGCCTCTCACTCCAGGAGTACTCCTGCATTGGTTAGAAAAAACCCCACAGTTTTGGCAATAGTCACAAACCATTGCCCTCTCCATTCAGATGGGTTTCTATTTTACTTATTGCCAAGGAAGTCTCTCTCTGTTGGAGCTGAATTAAGATCATGGAGACACATCCTCTAAAATTTTTGAATAATCTGGGTTATGTACATTGCTGCGTATATCAGCATGAAAATGAACAGTCACTGTTCTGTGTATTAAATACACAACAGGTTGAAGCTGATGTGAGGAATGATCCAACTCAATGTTAACAGTGGGAGAAAAAATCCTTTTCCAAGGTTAATATTTTAAAAGCTTAATAGCTGTTAATTCTAAAAACTGCTCTTATTTATTATCATGCTTCCTGCTTACCATATACCAGAGCAATCCTGAATGCTCTAAACAAGGCACTGATCAACCTATTTTTGAATGAAATTTGGAGACATCAAAGGGTAAGGCACTTAGAAAAAAGATCTGAGGTCTTGGATGCTTACCCAAATTGAGCTGAACCTCTGAATATTTTTGCTTGGCAATCACTCTTGGATGATACTATTTACATTGTCACAGAGGGAGTATTATTGATCACCTTCCACCACCATGACTGTTACAGTGTCAATCAAAAACAAGCAGCTTGCTAACATTCAGACTCCAGCTGTACAAATGTTCTCTTTTTGGGGCTCATTAGTTTGCTCCTGCTGGCATCTTTTCAGCCAGAAAAAAAGCCCTCGTGTTTTCATTCAGTACAAACAAAATGGTATGAAAATATTTTGCATAAACTTGAATTCTAATTAACTAAAGATGGTATTTCTTAAAAAATAATCAAAAGAACTCAGACATTAGAACTATAAGTGACACACTGTGATGATGTATGGTTTTTACTCTGTATTTTGATATCTGAAACAAAGTTCACTGGTAGTGGGTAAAAATGCCCAGACTATGCAATAGACTTGAAATCAAAGACTGAAAGATTTAATTATGACAGAAGGAGTTGTTGCCCTCAAATTAAGTTACATTAATTCAAATGCCAACCAGAATACTTTGATGGATTGTAGTGTAAAATTGGACAAAGCAAAGGATGTCTACAACTGTTATGAATTGCTAAATTAAATCATCTGTAAGGAGAAGAATATTAATTTAATTTATCTCATCCAGTTGGTGATGTGACTGAAGAATAACTCAAATTCAGTGGTACCAGCTGCACAGATGATGGTACTGTAGCAAAGATGGCAAGAAAAGGTGATTCAAGAGTGATAAAAAATTTCATCAGAAGAGCTCAAACCCAGTCTGTTCTCAAGAGAAGGCAAAGCACAATCTGTGGATTCTACTGCTCCTAAAAGTTATGATGATCTTTGTAATGTCCGTGGGTTTTAAGCTATGGGTTGATTTTTCATGTACTTACACGTAACTAGAACATAAAGACCAAAACAGTGATGACATGGAATGCTGAACTCTTGGTATAAATCAGGAGAAACTATATAATAACAAAGGAACTAACAAAGTTGTAATTCAGTGACGAATCAGTTAATAGGTAAAGAACTTGTTTACATAGCTCAGCAATATGGGCTTGATTCAACATCATATTGAAGTAAATTTAAATATATCTGAATAGCATTTGTAAATTTTGGATTTTTCCAAATATTTTTACCGTACATTTCTAATGTTGCTTTAAGAATCATTTGAACTTCTTGAATTTGAAGTTTTGAGAAGTGTTTTTTTCCTGATCTTTCTTAAAGTAAAATATTACCTTATTTTTTTCACCCAAGGACTCAGTGTGTGACAGCTTAAGCACACCAACAGCCACCCTGAAGTTAATGAGATGATCTGTGTGCTAAAGCTCTACATTTTTGTGAATTGTCAACATCCCTTGAAATAAAAATTCAGATATCACCATGAATGACGAGAAATTAATTCTTATGTTCATTGTAGCTGATAAAGTTCTAAACAGTTGTGGTTCAAAGACACTGAAAAATCTGATTTCATCACCATATCTTGCTGAAGCTGAAATTTCTTTCTTTGATTGTCTCAGATTCATTTCAGTTAATGATATGCAAGAAAGCCAAGACTCGCTATATTTCTTGTAATCAAATAAGCTTTATTTCACACCCTATTTACATATTAGGTCTCTAAAGTAAAACGTTAGAGACTATTTTATATAGTCTTATTTTGCTATAAAGGCAACCACTCCAGTTTATCAGAATATGAATAAGTGCAAATGGAAAAGAAGCAGGATTGACTACACAATGTCTTTGCTCATGGCTGCCAAACACAGGCATGTGAAGAATAAAGCAGACAATAATCTTTTAAGGAAATCCTGAACACATTAAAATGTATCTAAATATGAATATTTCAAAACAGACAAGACAGAGAAAAATAATCTCTTAGAAGGAAAATTCCAGGGCTTTTTGTTAGAATCAGGATTTTCAAATGAGTAAATATGAGGTAAATATGTGAATTCCAACCAAAGTATGAGGGATTTAGTTTCTGTTGTGTTAACAGGACTGATATGACTCAATATACAAAGCCTGATGGGAGCACCAGACTCTCCCCAGAAACATGTAGTAACCTTAAAACATTTGCTTACATTCATGTCCAACGTGTTGTTTCTTTTTTTTTTTTGTCATCAGTAGCAAAAACCTTTCATTCACTTTCTATCTCCTCGAGGATTTATACTGTGTTCTCACATATTTTTATATTTCACATTACAAATTTTGTTTTTGTAGTTGTGAATCTCAGGTGAAGTCTTCTTGTCCAGTATACACACAGAAGATAACACTTTTTTTGGTTTAATTTTCAGAGATTCAGAGTATCACAGAGCCTCAATGAAGTAAAATATAGTAGTCAGGCCAAGAAAGTAACAAGATTTGTGCTTAACCGAGACATAATTTTAGCGTGAGACAGCATTATGCCTTGTGCAATAGATTATTGGGGAAAGTCCTGCTGAGAGAATGGTGCCTACTCTGGGACCCCATACCTTAAATCTCCTTTTTAAGCAGAAGTTCACAGATGTGTCTCAGAATCTAATCATAGTACCAAGACTCCTTTTGCTCTTTAAGGGTATTTTTTACCCCAAAACAATGCTAATAACAAAGGAAGTGGCATCCAAAACACAGCAAAAGAAATATGAAAAGTATTTTATTCTTTAAGGCACAAAATGGACATCTTATGTTTAGAGTCTCATTATGTAAACTATCAGCAAGTATCCTGACTTTTGTAATAGCAGTTCAGAAACAGTTTGGGTGCCCTTAATATTTATAATCTACAGGGTTGTAGATTCTTGTACATTGTATTTCTTACGGCAGGTGCTGTTGTTTGATCTGCATCTATAATCAGTGACAAAAAAACAAATAACCCCTGATTTTGGTGCAAGTGTTTTACAGCTCTTCCTATGTCATGAATCAAGTGACAAGATAACCAGCTCATCTTGATGTTGGAGCTGGAATCCTTTCACTGTACCTGACTAAGGTATTAAATCTTACCTTAGTAATTTTTAAAATAGTAAGTAATTTAAATATTTATTGTAAAAAATATGCAAAGCATAGGAAAAAATGAGATAACATAAAAAAATAGAAAAATGGACAGGAGGGAGAGCCAAAGTTAAAAAGTGCCTTACTGGTGTATTCTGCCAAAGGCCAAAAGAGCAGCTTCAATGCAAAGTTCTGGTTTCCTGTTATTCAGAGTTGTGGCTGAAGTCAAACCAGTATGACAGCTGTGCAAACTCCACTTTAAAACCTGGTATTTCACATATTCACTTGGCATTTGAGCTCCATGAGGTTCCTCTTGCACCAAGCAATTTTCTCTGTAATGACAGAAGTCTCATAAAGGTCAATTTTTATCTTCCTAAGTGTCATTAGACCAGAGCTAAAACCTGTAAGTTAGAGCTGACCAAGTTAGCAAAACTAAAATGCCATTTACTGCTCTCTTTGTTTACCACATCTCAATGTGAAGAGAGTTATTATGTGCCAGAAGAATCCTGATTATGTTTGTGGAAAATTCCCTTCCTTTGCCCCAAGTGTCTTTATGTGGGAACCCCTGGGCAGGTGCTGTCAGGGTGACCGCCTTCCCAAGAGCAATCTCCTCTTGGTCCCGATGACCAGCTCCCCCAGCCCACCTTGCGCTTAGGTAATCTTGGAGAAATCTTGCACACGACCAGTTAAAGAAGGAGGGCTCTTGATTTGAGGGATCCAACCGGGTTTATTGTAGGAGTAACGGAGGGTCCAGGAAAGGCATGGTCCAGGTGAGATAGAGGGTAAGGTAGGATTGAAGGAACAGTACCTCAGCTGAAAGTTCTCAATATCAAGGAGCCAGGGAGAGAGGGTGCTGATCTCTCTCAAAGCACACATGCACAGAAAGTCAGGCACTGAGAGGACCAAGACGCGAGGGTGTGAGGTATATAACAGGGTGAGAGGGGAGGAGTTGGGACACAAACAGACCAATGGGGTTAAGGGGAGAGGGAGGAGCTGGGGTGGGGTGACATGACAACAACCAAATGGGGAAGAGGGGAGTGGTTTTACACAGAAACCCAATGGGAGCAAGGAAGGCACCGAGATTTCTAGAATAGGGGAGGGAGCACTGCTTGAATGACAGGGCAGTCTCCAATCCCCCTGCTTGAATGACAGGGCAGTCTCCAGCCCTGGACTGGGAGTTTCCTCCCATGGCACTTCTACTTCAGTGTCCATCCCCTAGCGTCCCACATCTTTACTCCTAGAAATGTGAAGAATAACAGAAAACAAAAAGACCCCAAGTGCCTTCTTATATTACAAATGTTTTATTAGGTGCCATCATCTGATCAGTTTCTCAATTTATGGAAAGAACCAAAGCAATTTATAGCTTTCAATGGCATTTTAATCCTGTGTTTTAAAGCATCACTCTGTAGCTTGCTGTCTGTGTTTTCCATGGCACTGAAGTCTGTACTTGCTTGTAGTTAATTTTCAGCTTGGCTGACTGACTTTTGATGCTCCTGCTGAAAGTGTCTGTGGTGCTGCATCCTTCTGGGAGATCGACTATAGTGACTGTTTATTTCATCTCTATTATCACACCACTCTGCATATATTATCTTATAGATATCTGCAGCACTTCAGTTACAGTTTACTGAACTGCTTATCCTGGAAAAGTCAAAGTCACTGGAAGAAAGTACTTATTCAGACAATGCATGTTAATTGAACGAGAGCCTCTGATTAACACAGCAGGACTGAGTTCTTATGAATACTCTGCATCCTGAAGCCCAGGGACATTCGAGTGCTGATTAAATCAGGAAAAAAGCCTCTGTTGCCTTGCTAAACAGGACCTGGGCAGTCAGCCTGCAACTGCCATCCAGCTGAACTTGCCAGACTTTGGCAAGAGATAGAGCTGGATAAAGAAAGTTTCTCAAGCCTATGCAAGAGTAATTTCCTTTCCATCTGCCATTGTGGAACATGGTTTGATTTACCCAGCCAGCAAATCTTGTCAGTTCCCGGAAAAATGATGCCTTTGTAGTATCACTTGACCTAGCCTCTTCTGATGCCATTAGCAGCACAGTTTTCAGGAGCTTTTAGTCCAGTCACTTCCCTCAAAGGTGCCACCATGCTATAATTTTAGTACTGCTGGTTGCCCAGTGTAAAAGGAAAAAGTCTACTGTAGTTACGTATTATGTTATAGTTATGTATTGGCTGTGATGCTAATCTGAGACTCTAGGTTGAGTAATAAAATTCACAGCTTCATAGAATATCCAGTTTGGTCAGAAGCGTGACTTCTCCATAAATATCCTTCCTATAGCTTTGATTTTGCTTTGCCTGCACACCCAAAGACCATGAAGTGGCTGTATCAGCTGTTCAGTCAGTCCTCTCATCTGAAAAGGTCAGCACAATGGGAAACACGGTTTGCTCAGAAGGGCTGATCCAGTCTGAGCAAACAGGAGGTTTAGCATTAACTGGTACCTGAGCTGTTCAAATTAAAAGAAAAAGCAAACTTTAAAAAGGAAATTCTCCTATTATTCCATCTATTTTTAGTTTTCATACTTTCCTATGATCAGGTTGAGGAGGAGTAAAATACAGTCAGGTGAGAACTGACTGGAGAATTGTTTCTAACTACATCAGTGGATAAACACCAGGGAAATGGAATTGGTGCATTAGACAAAGACTGACTGTACAGGAGCAAGTGGCCATGAATACATTTAGGAATACATTAGAAGAATGATTCTAATCTTCAGAGGGATCAGATGTGAGAACAGCTTTCAAAAGCTTTGTAATAACCCTAAGGCATTAAGCTTGATTGGTTTATGATCATGTTTAAACATAATATCTGAGACTGACTTGATATTTTAGGGGGCCCCTTCCAGAACTGAATCCTCTTTTGACGTCACTGTATGCTGAGGTCCCCGAAAAAACGTAATTTCCAAGCAAAAAAATTACATAGGAAATCACATATGAAATCTAACTTTTTAACTGTGTGCTGTTCTCCTTTACAAACTCAAATATGCACATTCAAAGCATCTATCTATATTCACAATTAACCATCTACTTTAGCAGCAGGAATCAAGGCTAATTCTAGGCCTTCACGGCACCAGACAGCTTCTATCTTACACAATGGCCAACAGAAGCTCTACCCTGTTCAAAGATACCTTCAAAATATCTTGCAATTAAATTGGGGATAACAAAGGTGTGTATTTTGGGATTATAATCTCTATGTTTCTGCAATAGAGATGCAGCAGCCTTTGAGTTTAACACATTGAGGCTAGATTCCTGGGAGGAACAGCTCTATGTGTATTGCTATAACTAGAAATTGAAACACTTACAGGAAGATTCAGCACTAACAGATACATTAGAACTTTTCTTAAGGAATGTTAAAGATTTTGCAGAACTCATTTTTCTCCATCTTTATAGGATACTTGACACTAAGTAAGTTGAGTGTTAAGTAGTCACTCTTACTGGAGTCAATAGCTAACATGTTTGGAAGTCCAGTAATTTCTTAAGCTATATTAGCTTAATGAATCATGTATAGGCTCCCATAGTCTTTGCACTTATATGACAACATGTCATTAATATTAATTAATGACACATCAGTGCACATTTGAAGTGAATGATGAAAATGATCAACCAACCATGAAAATGTGTTAAAACAACACTTAAGCAAGGCATCGGAGAGGCAGAATCTAGATAAACATGCATCATGTTTTTGCTGTGGTAAATTGAACAATAATTATTTTTACATTGTGGGAGGCCCCGAGCAGATTTGACTGATTGTTTCTGCTTTCCCAGCTTGCTGCTGATTCCTCCCTTTTTTAAAGATATTTCCTCAGTGATTTATAGAATGAAAGACAGCAGTGAGTAATGGTGCCAGAAATATGGGAAATGCAGATGATACCAGAAAAAATCAGAAAAAAATATTCTATGTCTGTCCATAGATCAGAGGTTTAGAGACCAGGTTAGGATTTCTTCTGCCACTCACTCCTTTTTCAAACCGATGATAAAGGAATGGGAGAACAGATTTGACAATTATTTGGTCAGGTGTTCAGTGTGAGTCAGTAAGCATGACAGTATTTTAGGAAGAAGAATTCCTGTTCCTCCTCTGCCTTCTTTTTATATAATTTGTTGTGCCTATTCTTGTACTGTTGCTTTGAATTGTGTTCATGGAAAAATAATAGATAGTGTAATGGCATTTTGTACTTCAGTCAAACTTTTCAGACAAGGACCTTGAAGCACCATTTAAAGTGGCTAATTCCAGGCATATTTCCAGAAGATCTGTCTACATGTGGACCAAAGCACCTTCTGCATGGTTCTATGTATCATGGGTTTTATAACCACAGGGCAGAGATGAATCCTGATGCTGGTAAGAGAGAGATTGACTTTTTGTATGTCAGCATGTAAGGGGGAAATGGGCTGAAAATTGGAATGAATATGCACATTTTGAGTTCATAGCCCTGCAGACAACAGTGGGAAGAAGCTATTGACAGCAGTACTTCTTCAGCTGGATAAATGGTTCTAAACCTGGGAACCTCTGTAATGCTTTTTGATGGGGTTGCACAATAGCTACACACACACACCAAAAAAAAAAAAAAAAAAAAAAAAAAAAAAAAAAATAAATGTAGCCAAACCTTAAGGGAGAAAACAAATACTTTGAAGTCAGTAACAAAATTCTCAGGATTTCATTTTGAAAATATTCCAAATTGTTGGATGAAAGAGGGTAGACTTAGGAAAAGAAAAATTCCTTACACTAAAATTTAGCAGATTGCAAAATATTTGATATGAGAAACATTGAAAATGCTATTCCCTGTGCTGATTAAAATTTTCTTCAACAAAGCTTTTGTGAAAATATTGCTATGTGTTGGATGAAATAATAGGCCTTTTTAATATTGTAAATTTTACTGCACTTCTGCAATAAAAAACACAAAAATCAATTCTTTCCAGTGGTTCACCGAATTATTTCACTTTACAAAACTAGAAATGTGCCTTTCACTTGGCTGTGTCCCTTTAAGGCATTCTAATAAAGTATGTTCAATGATCCCAACTTTGAAAATTTGTACCATCTTATTTCAATAGTCAAATGATTTCACACTTTTTTGGGCAAAATTAATCTCATTGTAACATTGTATCTTAGCTGGTGGAGAGCTGTGGCATCTGGCTTTCCATCTGGGTTTCTTGCAATACTACCATAAAGCACAATTTTTTAAAAATTTAATGTGATAAGGATGCAAGGATTGAGACAGGAACCTTGCTTCTGTAGAAGTAATTCTTTTATACACTGCAAATGAAGAATTATGCAATATTCTACTTTTGGTGAATGGAAATTCAAAAGTAAATCTTTCAAAGCACTTAATTTTAAATCAAATACGATTAACCACCTCAAATGTTTAATATATGACTGGCAATGTGGCTTCACCTAAAAGAAAATTGAAGGAACATGAAGAGTTAAGAAGAAAGGTTGGACAAATGACTTGAGTGTAATCCTGACCGCAGCAAATTCAGTTCAACCTGCTGATTTGATGGGGCTGGGATTTCACCTTGACTAAAAGTGCAGAGATTCTCCCAAGTAAGTGTTTGCTCTGTCTGGCAACGCAGAACACCCAGTAGCAGGAACACACATTAAAACATCAAAGCCTTTATTTGCTCTGTGCCAGTTCAAGGTACATTCTGCAGTTCTAAACACTTCAGCATAACTTTCCTCTCCTAATGTGAGAGTGGCTTATTTTCTCCTGTAAAAAGAACTACTAGCCTGCTTTCTAAAGACAGCATCATGCTGTCCTAAGTTGCCTGTTCTAGGAATAAAATAGGTATTTTCTTAGCATAAAGGAAATGGCTAATTAAAATTTAATTAACATATTGAATACCTTGGATGTTTTTAAAGGAAGAAGTACTTGAGAAGTAATGGCTTTTCCTTACAGTTTTTAGTTTTTGTCCTTTACAGTCAAGAAAGAGCACTCAGGCAAACTCAATTTAAAAAACCCTCTGTATTTTACATATAAGAGAAAAAAAATGTGGTGAGTGACAGTAAAAGAAAGAAATTGAAGTAAAAATAGCAATAAAACTTACAAGGCAATTTACTACAGTGTGAGGCCTGATTTCTACATGGTTGGGTCCTTAGTTTTTATGCTCACCCTTGCTGAATGACATGCAGAGCAGAAGAGAGTGCCTAAATCCTGGTGGTTTCACTGGGATATGCACAATTGAAAAGCTGGCAGGTGGCACCAGGGCTGAGGATGGACTAAAGTAATGTTTTTAAACATGTGTTAATTCACATGTATTGGCGTTCCATGGAGGACAGCAAACTGTTTTCTCAGACCAGAGACCTGAGGAGCAAGAGAAGACTTTTACCTCCACCTACAGTTGTTCTGAGACTGCACAATTATAGCAGTATAATTTAAATTCAAGAATGTTTTATTATAGACATTTATTTTTAATATATTGCAAAACTAGCCACATATATGAATGTACTGAACTTATGGGAGAAAAGCAAAATATCATTAAAAAGACCCTCAACTTTTCTTCTCACCACCACAGGAAAATAAATTCTTCCTCTTGTACGTCTAAGTCACTGCCATACTTTAACTCTGGTAAGTTAAAGCAATTTCTTATCACCATTTAGTTAACTCTTATACCAGATGTCACAAATATACCTGTTAATTTATCTGAATATGAGGTTCACATGCCATGGACCAACAGAACCAAACATGGCCAGGTCTCTGGTGCTGTCTTACGTGTCTCAAGCTCAGTGTGGAAAGTCCATTACTGTGTCTTCAAAAGTAATTTTAAAATACAAATGCAGTGGCTAACAGATTCTTGTCTCCTACCTGTCCTAAAAGATAGGTAATTTCCTTGCCCTGTGCTCCCTTATTTTCCCTAGAATGAAGTATAGGGCAGAATTTTATTTGTTGAGTTATCAGCAGTAACTCAGGCTCACTGCTGACCTAAATTCTTCCTGCTCAGAATCACTGAAGTAGAAAATAATGAAGGCAGTGTTGTTTCTCAAATGCAAAACTTGAAATTACTGGAATGTCTGCAAGTTCAAGGCCTCCAGATTTACTGTTCAATTTCTTATAATAAATTCTTATGTAGGAAATTTTACCTATTTGTTAGCTATTCCTGTACTGAACTAGATAGCTTAATATAATAGTTTATCTTTCCTTTTCTTCTTTTCCCTGAAAGCCCTTGGTTTTAAAAAGATTGTGAATATCATTTACGGTGGAGAGACAATTCACAATATGATGCCCAGCTATACATTTTTTATTTTCATGACCATGTGGAATTTAGTGCTTGAGCACAGCATTATGGAATATCTGCAAAGATTTGAATGATGATTGTGATGTCTTCTGTTGCTGTTTGAACGTAATCATTTGGCCAAAGTAAATATTTGGAACTTGAATGTCTTAGTCTTCTGCTGCCTTGTAAAGACAAGGGTGAATATTTATATGCTAGAAAGGATTCTTGTTCATGGTGTTTGGTAGCTTTCAAGTGATGTATCATTTTGAGCAACATTTCTTTGAGGAACAACCAAACGACTTAATTAAAGCTGGTGTTGGCACGTGTCAGTGCTGCAAACAATCAGCATGTCAGCAGCAGTTTTCATCTGTGACATTTTTATTTGACTAGAATAAATTACTCCAGCTAATGGCAATTAAAGCTCTGAGTACAGCTTTGGTCATCCCAGCAGGAAATCCCACCTCAGATAAAGATACCAATATGGCAACCTCGCAGTCCCCTTTGCACACTCAGATGTATTGGTAAATATCTTCCTTTTGCTGCTTCTCTTACTTCACTGTGTTTGCTGCAGTTGGCCAGCTACTGATTTCTGGCTGACATTAGGGATTTTTTATTTTTTTTTAATACACAGGGAGCTGTCTACCTGTCAAAGATTTCCTCTCAGTCCCCAGGGGTGAGAGGAGCTGAACAGCATGGCTGGAGAAAATAAATTGCTCAGGACTGTTCCCTACTGTGCCAAATCCAATACAGAAATACAAATGAGAGCAAATAGTGCAGGCAAAGCCTGCCAGCACTGTGCTGCACAGAATGTCTCCAGACAGAAGCAGGAGGAGACTTGACATCCCTGGTACCCATAAAGGCCAGGGACACCCCACCCTGTCAAGTGTTGTGGCTGATTTAAGGTGTGCTGCTGCAATGTTCTTTGGCCTTCATTACAGAAACAAATGATGCATGATGAGCCTTTAGTTTTACTTCCTGATATGCTGGAAGAAAATGGAATTATTGGGTTTTTTTTTTCCTTACAACATGGTTTTAGGGGATTTTGGAGGACCACGTATCAAAGAAAAGAACAAATTCTTTTCAAAAAGGGTATCTGCATACTGTAGGGATTAATTCTGTTTACATGAAGGATTTGTATTCATCAGCAGCTGTAGCCTGTGCATTTTTGCTTTCCCAGTAAAGGGTTGCTGTCAGCTGCAATAAGATGATGGTTGAGTTTCCTTCTCAACTGCTGCTTCTGCCCTGTATTGGTGCTACTCAAATGTGGTGCTGCTCAAGGCAAGTCTGGGTCCTGTCTAGGCTCAGTGTGGATGGTGTCTGTGCAGCCAAACTCTGCAGCCAGCTCTGAGGAGAAGGAATGAAGGTGGAAGTTAGGCATTCTGCTAATATGGCTTTTTACTGCCTCTGAAGTGTTCTGGTTCACATGAAAATAACTAACATAAGACAAATTTAGGAAATAGAAAAGAGCCTGGGTATGTTGCTTAGAGTAGGTGGATTCATATACTATAGGATATTCTACTAACAGAAGATGTCACTTTGCTAATGTAATTTTGTATTATTCATATTGAATTTTCACTTTTCATATTGCAATTTGTATTTGATCTCATTATTATACTCTCCTAGACTGCCATACCACACTGGGGAGTTGTTAGGTTGAGCATTTGGTCTAGTTTTATTTTCTGATTCCTGCTGTTCCCTTTAGAGGTGTTGTTAACATGAGAATTTGGTGTTCTATATTTTCAGTCATTTGTCTGTCTCAAAGGGCTGATTAGACCTCATTATTTGAAAGTGTGAGTGTGTGCAGTAGAGACTGATAGATATATAGGCATATATATTGTATATGCATGGTATATATTGGTATGTTTGAGGGGGGGGAAGCTAATGACTGAAGTCCTGTATGTAAAGCAAGAAACTTAAATTTGTCATTGCTATTTAGTTAATGTTGAAATAAGAAGGAGGTTATATCTTGAGTTATTCTGAAAATCTAGCTACTCATGCTTAGATAATAATGACTTGAAGTCTTTAACTACAGATTTTATGCATGACTGAACTGCTCCTCTAAATGCAGGTATGTGTGTATGATAGAAGTCAAATGAATGTATAAACATTTCCACTACATAGCATGGCAGTATTACACAAGGCCTGTTCTAGGGTGATATTGAATATTGGGAAAGGATGCCCTTGAAACAATGCTATTTATATTTTGAAGGTTGCCAAAATCAACACTGAGACTATGACATTCTTGTTGCTGTTAATATTATTTTAGTAATATTCTTTCTGGGTAATAATTATTGGCTGTTCGGTACACGTCTTTGAAATACATAGAGCATTTCTATTAAATTAGACATCTGTACAGTAGTACCTCTCTTGTATATTCTCTGCGTGCCTCAATCTTTTTTTCTTCCTTCTTTTATTTTTTACTGTCTTATTTCCTTCCTCATTCCTGCCATTGCAGGGCATAAAGTTTAGACCAACCTTTGCAGAAGGTAACCTGACTTCATTTAACTGGTTCTTGTGGCTCTCTGCAGTCTGGTGGATGAATTGTTTGTAGTTCTGTTTCCTTTTCAAGAAAACTTCCTGAAAGCCTGATATGAGCCTGAGTTCTATTTACACTGAAAAAGGGGCACTTATTAGAAGAAATTAATTCTATGGCAAATGATACTTTTTTTTTTTTTTCACGACAGGGCTTTCTTGTTGTGATAAAAATGGCTCTTAAATGGCACAGATCCCCTGTGAACAACATGAGAAATATAAGGAGTAATTCTTATATAAAAATAGATAATTCATTTTAGACACTTTGGAAGAGTTAAAGAAAGACATCCTCCAGTCAGGGATTTAACCAGTAAACCCTCAAATCTATGTGGAGGGCATTATTCCTATTTCTTGGATAAATAAAGTGGGAATTCTGGTACACGAACTTCTGCTAAGATCAGTTTTGGTCAAGAAGAAGTCACCTGCTCAGAGAGTGTTCTACTGCCTGGCTTTCCTACTCCAGGAAGAAAATGAGCAGATCAGATCCTGTTTCGTGATCTTCTGCCATTTCATTTAGCATAGAAATGAAATTATGCACCTGGGAAAGATTGGAACCAGCACTGATCACATTAGAAAAGAAAAATTTTCCTCCATCACTGCAAATATATTTCCTGTGCAAGACACTCCCTGGAACTCAAACATAACCCTAGATTCATCCCTTGAAGCTCAGTGTTAGCCAGCCTACAGGTGTCTGTCATCTCTGCTGTAAAGCTGCACTTGTTCACTCGTGCCACAAAAGCAAACGTATTCTCACGTCCTTTGTAGGCACCTTTCAATATTGTTGGCATCAGCTTTCTTTTCCACATTGCCTATGGGCTTCCTGTGAGTGCTCTCCAGCAGCTTCAGGTGGCTGGATGTGTCTCCCCTGTTGAGGCAGAGCACAGTGCTCAGGACAAGGAAATCAGGAAATGCGCAGTGCTCGGAGACAGCTTGAGATCAAACAGGATGGCTGCTGCTCTCTGCAAGGGAACGTGAGCTCTGCAGCACATCTGATACATGAGTGTTTGTCTCAGTACTGCCAGATGGGTATAAATCTGGGCTCTTAGGATTTGGAGTGCTGAATTTGTCAAGATGGCATTGTGAGAATATTAGCTGCTGGCTGCTAAACTCTTTGTTCACCAAGAAGGCTGCTCTTGACACTTCCTGATAAGCTCAGTGAAATGTTTGTCATTTTTACTTGCCTTTCTTTTTTTTTTTTCTTCAAAATTTCTAACCAGTGTTTATCTTGCACAGGATTTAAAGCTACATTTGCTTTAAGCTATGTGAAATAACATGTAAGTAAACAACATAAAAATCAACTCAGCTATTTAAACAACATCCTCATATTTAAATGTCTCCACATTTTCCCACTGCTGTTATACATTTTTGAATATATACAGTCTTTTAAGGAAAATCATATAAGTGTATTAATTTTTTATTTCTCATTCTTGAACATAAGATTTAGCAGTAAGTTTCCATCATAGTCAGGCAAATACCTTCCCCTGTGCTGCTTATGCCAGGATGTACAGTACTATCAATTGGTTTATTACCTCTATTTTTTCTAAGCTTTTGATTGCAGTCATAAACCCCAAAAGGACTCATTAAGCTTTTTTCACTTTTATTTCCATGTGCTCAGAGCACTCTTAAAAAATAAAAGTTTTAACTTAAGTAAAACTATTCTGAACATATTCTAAAAATCAAACCAGGTCCTAGCTCAGCAGAAAGAATTTGTGGTCTTACAAGAAGTCCTTGCTTCTGCACACAGGCTGTCATTAATTTTAGACTCATAAGGGATAAGATTTAGCATTCCATAAACAACCAAGGATAGCTCTAGTCAAAGAGTAGAACTAAAGATGGCCAGGTTTAAAGAGAAGTTTCTGATGTTAAGGTAGCTTGAAAGGTAAATTAACCCCCAAATTTAAATTAGATGAAGTGATGAACAATCTGAAGTTTTTTGATATACAATAATTTCTGCAAATTAGAATAATTTGCAGGAAAAAAGGAAGAAACATTACCATGCATGCCTTTTGCAGGATGACAGGAGTGTGTCCGTGACAATCATACTTCCTCTCTTTTATGTCCTCCTCTAAAGTATTTTGTTTTTCTTAAGGTTTTCTTTTTCACTAGACAATACATATTTGTCTGGGAAGTCAGCTAGTATAAAGTGAAATAGTCAATTGAAATGGGCATTTGTGCTAATTCACACCAGTTCAGGATGAGCCTCATGCACCAGGGCTACACAGTCCTTTGAAAAATGACTGCAATTTTTTTTTTTTTTTTAAATAACAACAGAACACTGTACTTTGGGCTATGGTAAACAACTCAAGCTTCAAACAACATTATGTTCAGTAAAAATATTTGGCCTAGAGAGTATGGTGTTGATTTCCTCTACCATAAAAGCAACCTTACTTCTACAACAGCTTAAATAAATCACTTGTTAACATTTACAGCTGTTAACTTACTCACTCATCCCATCACAACAGATCAGTGTCAGCTGGAGTGAAAATTCCTTTAAAGCAACTGCATTTAACAAGACAGAAAGAATTAGTTCTGGAAAGTTGAAACATTAATTACATGCTGTTTCCTGGCAATGAACCACTTTCCTTGGCCTGGCAGGCCAGTGAGTTTCCCCAGTGAGCAGGGAGAGGTGCCTGGACACTGTTCTAACAGTAGCACAACTTTAGAAACAACTTGATCCTGGCTCTGAGTGGCCTGCCTGAAGAGGTGTGCAGACACCCTTGTGTCAGAGGGGCACTGGCATCAAAACCCTGCCATAGGAGTTTTATTGGTTTACTGTGTTTTAAATGGTGTGAAATGGCCAGGATTGGATCAAAATAAGGAAGTGTCTATTTGATGATAATGCCAATGAAGTAAAGTGCATTTTGAACCTGAAATATAGTTAAATGCTCAAACTATTTACCTTAATGGGATGCAAAAGAAAGAAAGCATTTTCTTATGCTGATTCAATATTGCTGCTTTTTTGGGGTGGTCCACATCTATGATCGCTGTTCCAAATATTATGAACACTGTTCCAAATAAAATGTGTGGTTCCACCGTATTTAGCTAGAAACAGTTTTCAGGCTGCTCTAATAAAAACAGAATGAAAAGCAAACATGACTTGAATTCTGTCAATGCAAATTAAAAATATGTTAAGAAAAAAAATATGATGTTGGTAATGGCCTAATATAACAAGGTTATAAATAAATTGCTCACTGTTCTCATGTATTTTTAGTAAACAGAATTGGGAATAGCACAACAAATCCCCAATGCCCAATTAAAGTCTCTTAACTAATTTAACAAATGCATGGTAAATGGGTAGCTGGAGATACTTTAAGTAAATACATTTCACAGAGGAACTTTAATAGCCAAACAAATGGAAAATCAGTTCAAATGCTTTAGCTTTCTCAATTGTCCCAAATAAATTAGTCATAAGAAAACAAACACAATTAACAAGCAAATCATCATACTTTAAAAAAAAAAATCTGCTGACAGCATTTTGCTGTATGTGTCTTTCATGAATGTCTTAGCTGAGAAGCAATTTATAAAGTGTTCAAAGCCTCAGTAGAGTTCTTTTTCCTTTTTACCCAGGGTTTCAATTATTTTGATGTGCTTTGCTTGTTTTGCTTTCAAATTATTTCCAAACGAATGGCAAAAAAATCCAGTTCACTTCAAAAATCAGAGGCAGTTAACTTAGTGGGGAGCTAAGTCTGTGTGTGATTTGAGAAGGAGGCACAGATCTCTCCTGCTCTCCCTCGGCAGGGCCGTGCCAGCCGATGAAATGGAACATCTGGCTTTCCAGGGAAGATTGCTCTGGCATTTTGCCTGCACAAATTTTGTCCTTGTGGAATCCCTGCAAAGAGTGCAAACTGTGCACCAATTAAAGAGGACTGAAGGACACACAGAGCAGCTGAGCAGCATGTGTGCTGGGTCCGCCTGTGATGGAACTGCATCAAGCAGGAAGATCAAGTGTAGAAAGAGACAGCTGTGGAAAATCTACTCAAGAGCAAATAAAATTAACTCAAGTTAACAAATCAGGAGGCAGAAACCAACAGTACAATGTGTCTTTTTTTTTCTGCAGCACTTAATACAATAAAGTCATGGCTGGTGGCTAAGTGGCTAAGTTTTTTCCTCTCCTTCCCTCATGATCTTTTATATATTAAAAAATTAATAATATCCTATATGTATTCCATTCATGGTACTTTCACTCAAACTACATGAACATAAGTTAAAGAACAGATTCTTCTCCCTTCACTGTGGTTACTTATCAGCCTGGCTACTCATAGGAACAACCAGACACATAACCTGCTTGTCCAGGTATCCAAAAGTAGCAGTCAGGATGTCTTGGTCTACAGAAGAACTTAGCAAACTCCTCTGAATGGCATTCTGGTATGGAAAAAGTAAAGCAAAACATGACCTAATAATTTGGAAAGACTGGTCTCAAACGACATTGGTGAGTCAGCCCCTTGGTTGTGATCAAAACGTCAGACTCATATATTTTTGAAAAACAGGAGAAAGAGTGAAAAAGAAGCACAAAAGTGGTCCTGAAAGCTATAAAAATGCCTTATGATGCCAAACAAAAAAGATTGCTGAAGTGAGTTGATGAAAACAATGAAAAACTACTTCATCAAGCTCAAAACCAATATCCTGGACAATTTCACAACCTATCTCAAAAAAGTTAGGCTTTGGAATAGGAAATACATAATTCTCATAACTTTAAGATTTGACAGAACGTGTATGGAATAAATAAATTATTAACGTATTTAGGAATAGTTATGCCCAAAAAATATTAGACTCTCAGACACCTACCAGAATTCCTGCAGTGACTTGAAGAACATCAGTAATTAAANTAAAAAATATTAGACTCTGAGACACCTACCAGAATTCCTGCAGGCCAAGTTCAGATACAGTTCTTTAGGCACTTCTTGACTTGAAGAACATCAGTAATTAAAGAGAAGTCTGCTAGGCTTCATTTGCACATTATGATGAGGAATAACTGCCTGCTACTTCAGATTTATGCCCATGCATAAGTGAACTTCAAATATCTGTATGCTAATATTAAAAGGACAAGCACTAAACATATTGGTGCAGCAAATGTCATAGTGCCCTGTGTCCTAAGAGCTGTGTTGCTGATGTAGTTCATGCCTATCTAGAGGGGCTGAAAGTTTTTTCTAATAGACTTTGCTAAACTGAGTTTGTTGGTTGGGTGCTGAAGACAAGATTCCTTGGAAGAAACTGCAGCAACAGCAGGAAAATCTCATTTATTTTCAATATTGCATTGGGCAAGATACAGAGAACACGAAAGAGACCAGCTAGAAAGGTGGGCAGATGGGTTGCTGCTCTTTATCTAAAACAGTTCTCATGTTATTATCCAAACCAGTTCTCACATAGTTATATGAGCTTCCAAGAGCTTTTCTGAGGGAAGTTCCACACCACTGGCAATATTGCTGAGGGTCTTCTGCTGAAATGGATAAAGTCTCTGATGCTGACAGGGAACAGTTAAGAAACCACTTGTTTCTTAAAACTCAGTTTTCATCAAAATTCAATTTAAAACACCACACAGGATGGGGTTATGTTTCAAGCCTGTGTTTGCAGTAGCTAATCCAACACTAAAGAAATGCATTTGAATATTCAAGTTTAGATGAAGATGGGAGTGCAACCCATAAGAGCACTTTTTAACTTCCTCTCCACAGACATAAGGAAGTGTTTTCCCAACCCAGTTTGAGAAGGTACCTGTGGGAACTGGTTTTACTCTTAGCTATCAGGTCACTAAGCCTCCTGACCTTAAACTGGCCACTCTGTTGCTAATTGTTCTCTGTTCCTATTAATGTCTAATTAACAAACCACTAAAAGTCAATATTGTTAATGGAAAGATCTAACAAAATGTAATCAAATTATTCCCACTAAGTTAACATTTTTGCCTTTTACTGGGTTATCTTAATAAGGCAGTCTTATGAAAGGAAATTTTATACAAATTGAAACCAGGCCCTAAATCAACAATGAATGGTACTGGCCCATTCCACCACACAATGACTTTCCTTTGCCATTTTTCACACTTGTGATTCTGTGCAACTATGAGGACCTGTATGTAGGTAAATTGTGCCCTTTTTCTACACCAGAAAAAAAGTCTTGCTTCCTTTCTCTGTTTCCAGTTTGTGTTTGGTTTTTTTTTTTTTTTTTTTTGTTGTTTTTTTTTTTTTTTTTTTTTTTTTTTTTTTTTTTCCCCACACAACTTCTTCTTTAATTAAAATGCATCGGCTGTGGAAAATGAATTGAAAAATCTGCATGTGAACACGTTAGGAGGAAAGAAAATTTTTCCCCAGCCACTTCCATCATGACCTACAGGAATCACCATAAGACAATTCCCCCTATTTTTTTTCAGTCCCTTGTCTTTCCACAGGCTGTCAGCATGACAGTAGTTATGAAAGTGATTTTGTAATATGGACCAGACTCAACCCCGACAGCATATACTGCAGCATACTGTGGGAACCCTATCCCTCCAGAATATTTATCTGAGAGGGGCAATTCTCTAAAGGGAACCCAACTGTCCCATTTAATGAGAGTGGCTGTGAGCAGCAGCCCCAGAGCCTGTCAGACACTGCTGAGGTTTGAGGCAGAGCTGTTCTCTTCCCCAGCTGCTGTGCAGTGCTAAGATCAGGCTGCTCTTCTCTGTGCCTTGCAAGACAAAGCTTAATAATGTTGGATGTCTGCTTAATTAGTTTGGGGATTTTCTGTGGATCTCCTCCACAGAAAATCCAGCCACTGAGGGACAAATTAAAGATTCATGCATCTCTTGTGGCGTGAGCCTCTATGATATCTACCACATCTTCATGCAGCAAACATCTGAATACCCCATGTTTTCAGAAGATTTCCTCAGGCACAATATTTCATAAAAATTAATAGATTAAGGTGTGTTATTTGCTCCCCGGTTCTGAGGACCAAAGAAAATAAAACAAACGTGTTGATTTAGGCTGAGCCTTAGGAGTTTGGCTTTCATTCTGTCATTTAAATAGATATATTGTAGTGTTTTGGACACTACTTCCAACTTTAGATGTTGGGAAGTACACTCTGAATCAACTGCAAAGAAAGGGGCATGGTTCAGCTCTCACATTCTGTACAAGAAAGTTCTCTCATGCTTTTGAGAAAACTGTGATGTGTAATTGAACGGAGCATGTCTTCAGTGACAGCTGCATTTCAAGAGGAAAACCATGATAGCAAACAGTCACGAACCATGTAGGAAATCAACCTGCAGTTTATTTTGTTTTTCATTTTGTTGAATAATGTAAAATTTACAGTAAGGCAATATAGATGGCACGTTTACCACTTGTACATGAATAACAGAAATTTCATAAATTTGTATTTTTACATGTATTTTATGTTTTCTTTAGAATCAAAAGATGATTTAGAGCAATATCTTTGCACTGGAGATGACATAGAATTTGACCCATCTCACTTGTAAATAGCTCATTTCTTCTTGAATAGTTTTACAGAATGAGAGAAGACAAGACTTCTTTCTAATTTACCAAAATCATAACTGCCCTGGACTGTTAAAAAAATAAGTTGATTTCTCATTTGTACTCTTTGAATTTCATTTGACTTTGGCTGGTAGGATAAGAAAAACTTGGATATTCTGTTTGTCACATAAGGGATCTTCGGTGCATAGTAAAGAAATTTATATAAGTTGACTTCACGTAGTTTACAAGGTTTTAAAAGTGGCCTTGTGGGTTTGTAGCAGTTTCAGAGCAGTAGAAGCATGGTGTGCCATGCAACCTGCAGGCTTTATGCTTGCCATAACTCTCTGAAGTGTGTATGGAAGAGGATAATTGCATGTAAAGAAAAATATAGCACTTGCAAAGGGCAAACTGCACCAACATATATCCCTGCATGGAAGTATTACTTGGGAAAAAAGGAGGCCCATTTACTTGTCCAGTATTTCTGAATTAGTACCAGTCTGTCTTTTTTTTTAAAATTTCATTCGAGCCTTTTCTCGCCGAGGCAAGTAGTGAGCAGTCTTTGCTTGCACATACAGGGAAACAAATAATTTTAATGTATTGGAAGTCTATAAACACAGAGAAATTAATCATTGTGATCCACAAGATATTTCTCTGCACTTCTTCACATGAGTCTTTAGTCAGCTACTCTTGCTCAAATTCACAGCCATTGATAGGTACCTATTTCTCTCCCAGGCAGAATCCTAAATCTGAAATATGTGTTTTGGTGGAATGGATGTGCTTGGTAATCATGCCTTGCTTTTTAATTCATCTTCAGACTTACGTGCAAGTCATGATAATGGTAGATTCACAGTTGCTAGGAAGGAAGGACTAAAGGGGGAAAAAAAAGAGGCAAATTTTCCTAACAATTCAATTCGGCCATTCTCAATGTTATGATATGGTCAGACAGATAGTTTTTGCAAACTTAGAGACAGGAGGCTCCTAAGAATTGTGCACCTATACTTCCTACTTCTTTTTAGGATAAAAATGACAGTTCATTTCTTTATGTCAACTCTGATAAGAGCACATCTCTGCATGAAGACAGTTATTCTTTTTCTGCTCTGCTTTCATATCTCTCCTCTCTCATTTGGGAGAGGAGAGGGTTAGAGAAAGGGAGGGAGAACTGGAAAAGGCCTAACATTTTTAGTGGGGAAAACCCCTCTATAGCTAGGGAAACATCACAGAGAATTAGAGGATTTTGGTACCATTTTAAAACTGCTGGGTTTTTACTGTTAGCTTTGGCTTTTGTTTCTAGCCACAGTGTTTCCCTATGCAATATGGTATTGCTGTATTACTTTGTGAATTAAGAGATGGACTTTTGTAAAAGTATTTTTTTATTTTTACCATACTAATAAAGTTCCCAGATGCACACAAAAAATATTATTAATTTTCCTTTTGGCTCTCTGTAGGGAGGAGAATATGATTATATAATTCCAGTTCTGTTTCTCTTCCCTAATTTACACATTCCGGTTCTTCTGTTTATCCTAGGTTATTATGGAAGGTGCTGTGGGAAATTTATGGTAATCAGGCAAATGAAGGGTTTAGAAATAGAAGGATAATTGACTAAAAATCACTGGTAAAGAAAGTATGAAATAATCTCAGTGTTTAATTGGTGAGGCAGGGCTACCAGATTTCTACAGCTGCAGTCTCAGGTGCTGAACAGGGGGTCAACTCTTCATGCATTGTCATCTTTTGCAGTTAAAGGAAGATCATACATAATTGGTACCTGCACTAGCTTCTCTCTATCATCTGTCCTGAAGCTTTATTTCAGGCAGATGTAAAGGCTCTGGGCAGTGTGTGCTCAGGATTAGAGTGTGTGCTGCCTTCAGCTGTGTATTTGCTGAAGGCAGCACCATGTCCCTGCCTCCCAGACCATTCCTCAGTCTGTGTGCAATCACTCTCAGTATCTTCTTCCTTTTCCTCATTTACAGAACCCAGCCTTGAAGAAACCTTTATTACTATTTGACTCATTCCTTCTCATATACTTTTTCCATTTTTTGTTTCTTTTCTCCCTACCCACACCCCACCCCCTGCCATGGTTTATAGTATTTTCCTTTTCATTCTTCTCCTTCATCTAAGTTTTCAACTTTTTCTTATGAATCCCTAGCAGGATTTGTTACTGTCTTTCTCTCTTTACCAGGGTTTTTTTCTCATTCCCTTATTCCTTCTTTTGCATTTATCTCTTATGTCCTTTACTTTATTCCTCTTTATAGCTTGTATCTCATTCCACTACAAGTACCCTTATGTTGCTCTTTACTCTTCCTCCTGATTAACTGCCAGGGTGAAAAACTTCACCAAGAAATAGGAATCTCCTAAAAAGCAGTGCTTCTAAGGGCTCTAATACATGTCTGCTTTTTATAAACTTGAGGGACAGAAAGCAACACAGAAATGTTGTACAGAAAATTGTTAGCCATTTCTCAACGGGGGAGAATTCACAGCAGAGACCTAGACCTCTTATTTTGACATATCCACCCACAAAGCAGATACCATGTCAAGATATCAGAGCCTGATATTGCCAGGTACACTCTCACCTGTAAAAGAGATGTTGGAATAGGCTGGGAACAATTCTGACCCAGCCAATGACCTACACTATGTTAGAAGAAAACTACATGTTCTGGAGCTGCACTGCGTGTTTTCCCAAATGCAGGTGAAGATAAGGCATTTAATGACTGCTGCTTTTCCTTTTTCCTGCACCACACACTGTGGAAGTGAAATGCTGATTGGAATTGGTCTGTTGACCTGAGATCAGCTGTGTGTCTCTGGGAGCACAAAGTAGTCAGTCCTAGCAGTGGGAAAGGATTCAGTTGGGATTAAATGGCTGGAGGGTCAAAGTCAGAGAGAACGGGCAACAGCATCTCCTGAAGATCTTCACAGCAAGCACCACAGTGAGTAGGGATGGCTTGAAGGCAGTCTGCTCATCTGTTACAGGCTCCTGCTGCTCGAATGTGTAAACATGCCACTTATGTCTGAACTGCTCTTGTTTTTATTCACTGTGCAGGTGTAAATCCATGTAAAAGTAATGTCGGTGCCACGGGCAGCGCTGCCATCAAACATTTACTAGGAGGAGCTGTGTGTCTGCAGAGCTCACTGGTCCCCTGGGCCCCCTCCCTGCACCCCACGGGGCCCAGGGGACCTGCGAGCACTGTCCAGCTTCAGCCTGTCTGCAATAAGGGCAGAAGGGAGCACCCCACTAGGCTCAGTGTTCCTGCTCACATCCACTGTTGCTGTGTGTGCAGACTGGTCAGGGAAAGGAAGCAGCCAGAGATGGCAATGGAAAGAAAGTGTTCTGCTGGCTGACTTACACCCTGTGAAATCTTGGACCTTCCAGTTATTGCTTCTTATTAATGTATTAATTTTAAAACAACACACTACAACATGAGAATATTTGTAAACCACACTGAAAATATTCTGTAAGCCATTGTACACTCTCGGGTCTAACTCAGTAGTATTGTACATTTCTCTATGTTGATATCTAGTTTGTATATTGAAAATGTCCAAATATTTTCTAACTTTCTTGTGAATGAAATGCAGTGTGAATGACATTTGTCAAGACTGAGGTCCAGAAGTGTGCTGATGGCTGAATCATCAGTCACTCCTAGTGGAAATATGCGTAGTAACTTATAAGGAGAAGAAACAAGTCTGATCTCTCTCTCTCTTTTTTTTTTTCCCTAATAATACAGAACAACTGCTGTTCTGCTCTTCAAAAGTTACAAAGTGAATTTATCTACTAATCTATAACTATTTCTGGATTTGACTTTAATATTTTTCCTGTATGTAAACCTGACAACATTTTACAAAAGAAGACAGCATTAGTGTCCCTCTTTTGCAGGTAGGGAAATGAAATGATAAATAAATGAAACACCATGAAGAAGAGCACAGGAAAATCCTTCCAGTGGAAGAACTAGGCCAATGGCTGTTCTGGTGTATCTTTAGCACCTTCCACTCCAGACCTGTTGACTCCTACAATTTAGTGGAATGACTTCTGAAGAGGTACCTAGCTAGGGAACACTAAGGTTTTAGCCTTACTGAATGAATTCTCAACTCCAAATTTTCAGGAAAAATCATATCTTTGTATATAAACTCCTACTTATTGTCTGGGCAGTGAGAGTTATGAGAATTAATATATTAATACATTGGGACTTAGAGATGATTACTAAAGTTAAAGCAATGAATACATTTACTCTTACTTGACAGTTTACATCATCCATGAAGTGTGCTGTGATTTATTGTTCACACTGGTTGATGAGAACTGAATATTTAAACTAACATTTCAGAAACTACAAGTGGCAGAGTTGATTTTCCTGAATTGAAATTCTATGAGCAATTGCTCATTTTCATTTAAATGTAACTGTTGATACTAGAATAAATGTGAAGTAGTCTGGAGAAAAACATTCAGAGTGTGTCTTAAAAATATGCCCTTACAGTTTTATTTTTGCATAATAAATACCAGCATTGTATTAATATCATGTTGAAATTAATTGTGTGAGAAAGGTAATGGCAAGCATTTTAGTGCTTTCATAGCAGTAAGTATTACTGTCATTATATTTCATTACAACTCCATTAAAATCTAAGATATCTCAATACAAATCTTGGCCAGGAATCCTGTGCCACAGTGTTGAAAATGCTAGCTAACTGCTTTTCAATACTTTTATAATTGCTTATAATTGTATCAGACAGGGTTGTCAAAGGTGAGAATTTATTTTGCACCCTTTAATATTTGTGTGGCAAATCTCATTTGCTTCAGAGCACTTGTTTTCAAGAGATGAACACTCCACATTTCTGAAGTATCACACATTAAGAAAAAAACCACACTTCATAGAGTTTGAACAGCAAAAAAACCCAATGAAAGTAGTTCTTAAAGTGCTGAGACATGTAAAAAAACCCTCTTGTCTCTTTCCTGGATTGGTTGGAAGTACCACAGGAGTGCTACCTCAGAACTTGTGCATTCAAATGCTAAAGAATTATACAGAATCACAGAGCCACAGAATATGCTGCGTTGGAAGGGACCTGGAAGGAAGAAAGTTTCTTGGGGAGTTAAAAAAATGTTATTTGAATGAGTTTAGCAATTTTCTAAGGAATGGCTTCTCTGTCTCTCTGTTTTTAAATGACTTATTTAATGAACCTCTTTTCCTTACTGGTGAAACTCCTCCTGAAAAAATAAACAGCAAGAGGTTAACAAGTGGGAGTTAACAAGTTAACAAGAAGAAGTGAAATTTGGGAAAGTGACTGAAAACATCCTCCTGCCTCATCAGCATGTGGCATTAGAGATCATTGTGCAGTAGGTGTCCAGTCAATTTCCTGATTCTGCAATAAAGCTCATTTCTGAATAATAATAAAATTAATACCCTGCTGTTTTATAATTTGGTTTGCAAAGGAGTACTCTGCCTCATTGAAGTCAAATCACTTCAGATTTAGAGGGTCAGAGAACCATGAAATTTTAGCAGTATTGATAATAAATCATGCTAGACAAATTGTATTGCAGTATTTGTAAAAAAACCCAAACTTAAATCAGTGCATAAAAGAACCACAAGAGGTGTAGGGGGCAAATCTGTTGTTGGTACAGGGGCTCCACTACTGGCACTTACAGGAAAATGCACAGCAGAAAATGTGAAACTCTTTCCTGTCCCATTTTAAGGAAGTGCTGGGGTCTGCATTCCCATGCAGGTGCCCTCTGTGCTTTTTTGTGGCTCCTTGTGCCCATTTTCATGAGGTGCTGCAAGAACTCTTCTCTGTCTCCTGAAAACATGGCTATAGTAATTTTTTTCTTTTAAAATTGTGTTCATTACGTCAGAAAATGTTGGGTTTCAACTCATAACAAGTTTTGGCATTACATGGTCTTTTAAAAGCCAGCCTTACTTGCTTTTTCAGTTATATGTCTTTTTATTTCTGACAGGCTGCTGGCAATCCAGCTAGGAGGACACACAGTGTTTGATATCCCACAACTAAACCATGTGCAGAATTCAGAAACTAGGCTGAATTAGGCTCACAATTATTAATGAATTTTGAATTATGCAGTTAATCTCTTTTTGAGTTTTACAACTCTTTCATTCTGAAGGAAAAAAAAAGGAAAGAAATGCAAACAGACAGTCAAAAAATGATATCTAGTTATTGGGCCACATGTGGTAGAATGCTGAGATTTTATTTTCTTCTGGAAATACTACCTCTTATAAAGCCCATCCATCATATGTAATGAGGGCTGTCAGGAATATTTAGCTGAGAAATAGCTACTTGATATGCTAATGGTGCTCCCTTAGTGAATTCCTTTGGTTCTGCTGCCTGACATTAATGGTTTTCATAATCTAATGAATGATGTGTGTAATAGAGGTAAGGCCACAGGGAATGACATTTTGAAACTAAGGGAAGTAGTATATATGTGTTTTATAAATATGTGCAGTTTTTATATATACACATATATACACACATATATACACTCAGAGGGAGAACACAAAATTGCTTTTCCAAGCCAGATAAAGTAAACACTAGGGAGAAACGACATAGATGGAGCAAATCTTTGATACTGACACTTTAAATTCTAAAATATCTCTTTTCCCAGGACTTCATGAAATATCCAGGAATGTAATAAGCATGAAGACTTCACTTCCACAGCTCCTCCTGACTCTTGTTTCAGAAACTGAGACCTTGTCCTGCAGCTCTTGCCAAGGACAACAGCTCCTCTCTCTCAGCAGGATCCAGGTGGGTGGGAAGAACCAGGAACCCCCAATAAACACCTGCACAGGGGATCCAGGTCCCTGCTGCCAGGAGAGCTGGACCCTCAGCCTGGGGTGCTGAACTCACCATGCTGACCAATACTTACCATTTGCTGGGGAAGTCCCATATTTGTATCTCCCCTTATCTCTCATTTCTGGAGAAGGTGGGAAATGGATGCTACTGCAACATCTCATGTTCCAGAGCTGAACACTCCCTTGTGGGCTTATGTTTTTTCAGCTGTTTTTAACCACAAAATTTTGTGGCCATCTCTACCTGGCTAAAAAGACAGGGAAAGTAGGTTCTAAGACTGCTCTGAAAATCTACTGGAAACCAATTTGCTCTTTAGACAGCTTCATCAGGTGGTGATATTCCAAATGCCTGACAACCTCAGCTTTTAGATTCAATGGAGCTTTTGCTGCCCCTCCATCTCACAGGTGCAGAAGTTTGCAGGATTGATCCTGTGATTTGCTCAACACCCAATACCCATTTTTCTGTGGCTGAATTTCCTGCTGTCTTTGTCTTCAGAGCACCTGACTCTGGTCCTGACCTCTTAACCAGCTCTGAATGTCAACAGTCACAGTGAATTAGGCATTCCACAGTGAGGTTCTGTAGGACAGTGATTAAAGCCCCTGATGATGTTGAGACATAAGGAGTGATTTGGGTTCACAGAGGATTGCTACTGCAGCTCCAATGCTGTCCTTGCAAACATACAACAGCATTGGGCACTGGGGAGGGCGTGATGGGTGTGATATGAATCACATTAATTCTTCATGGATCTGAAAAGGTGCACCCACAGCAATTGCTTTGTGTGTGGACATGCAATATACATTAGAAACCTGAAAAAGGATGGATTACAGAATGAAAAAGTAGCAGTGTACAGGCTGCCCCAAGAATGTTTCTTGTGTTCTGCTATAAGAATGTTTCTTGTGTTTAATTTCATCTTAGAGGATACTTGTGTCATGTTTTTTGTACTTTTAAAAAGAGCAGGAAAAAATTAATGACAAAAAAATCAAATTAATGAAATCCATAGATGGCATTAACTTGTGATCAGTTGCAAATATCAGAGACCCAAACCAAATTAAAAAGAGCTTAAACTATAGACCAAAAATAACAGGCAAGCCTTAGATGCCTTAGAGCCATTGAAAATTAAAGTATATCTAGAGGAAATTAACAGAAGAGAAATTCAGTAGGAGGGAGAGATCTAGGACAGCACAGCACTATCAATGTTCAGGAAGATAACAGATCAGAAATTAGACATGCAGCTTAGCACTGCAAAGTTAGGGAAGCATGCAGAGTCATTATGACATAGAGCAAAAAAAGTAAGGTTCTTTTCTGTGGCTTTTTAGATGTAGGGATATCTTCACTGGAGATAAATGTCTGGGCAAATTAAGTGAAGCTCATAGGTGAGCAATAGAGTCATTATTATAGTTGGAGGGATTTACTTAAGATGAAAATTAAAAGATGGAAACATGGTTTATTTGAGAGACAAGAAGAGATGCTAGAAGCTAGTAATGCTGAGTGTGCATGAACAAAATGGGAACACATCTTTTATAAAGGAATAAAAATAATTGTGACTAAGAAAAAGTTGTTGGGGAAGCCTCCAGTATATTAAGATGTATCAATTAGGAAGTAAAATAATAGATGAAAACCTCATGTTAATGACAGTGCAGAAAATTTCAAACTATATCTTACTCTGCTTTTTGGAGCCTTGTTGAGGCAGGCAAAGGCCTGGCTTGGAAAAGGTCTCATTGATGATTCTGCCTTACCTTCTGCAGGTGCTTGTAAATTATTTTTCACGGTTTCTTCCCACAGCTCTTTTCAGGGAACTTATGCAGACGTGCAGCCTGACTGCCTTGTTCAGGTTCTCTGGAGAATTCCTTTATCAAAGTGAGGGCACTTTGTCTTTTTACCTATAGTGAACAGACCTGATTTTAGGAAGGTTTTGTACAGCAAGATCCTGCTTGCTTCCAAGTTTTCTGAGTCCCCAGAACCAAAAAAGAGCAGTCTTCATGGCTTACATGACTCACAACCTCCCTTCTCCCTTTACCTTTAGAATTTTCAGGTTGAGAAACATCACCTGCAAGGATTCCAGATCCTAAATTATACTTGGGCCCCTATTTCCCCTTTAGGTCAAAATTAAGAGAGTTAGGAACTTGGATAGCTTGTTCCCAGGCTTATAAATTTTCTAAATAATAGGGAAGGTTTCATAAAATACTGTAATATTATTTAAGTTAATTAGGTGACATATTCCCCATTAAATCTGTGTCTCACACATAAATAATGGCAACAGTATGTTCCTATTTAAAAATGTAATGATTTCTGTAATCTAATATACTGGAAATATTTAACTATTCACAGAAAGATTATTAATGATCTTACTTGATTTTTATTTGTCCTTCTACCTGACATACGGCACAGTACAGATGGTTCTGCATTGTAGCATCTTTTTTTTTTCTAAATTTAAATGAATGCATTAATTTATACATAATTTCTAAACTATACTTTTTTGTCCCAGTTGAATTAATACTCGGGTTTATTATTTAGTATACTGTGCAGTAGAAGAAAGCTGCAACAAGTGGGATATCTATCTTTTCTTCTTTCTGACAAAGCTAGTGTCATAGTTAATTTCTTAAGGAAAGGTCCTGACATTAATTTTCCCTGGGTGCAAAGACAGCTTCCTGTCTTGCTGATTAAAATATTACTGTGGAGTTCTCATGTTCTCCTCCAAATCATTAATTCTCTTTTATGTAACTATCAGGGAAAGTGTTTGTCTCTCTCTGATTTGTGTTTGTACCAAGTCAGCACAATGAGGCCCAGACCACTGCTGCTGTGAGAAATATTTAGTGTTTGAATGTTTAGTTCAACTGTAAGGTAAAAAGAATGGCTGTCATTTAACTTAATGGGAAGTTGTAATTGATAATTTTCCTTTTTCTACATTGGACACCTCTAAGCTTTTTCTTCTAATAATTTCCAGTATTTGCTTGCTAATACTTCCTGGCATTTCAATTATCAGGTATAATCTCAGCAAAACGACCCCCCAGTTCCATTATTTATTCTACAACGTTGTTAACTGTTAGTCCTTTTTCCCCAAACATGCATAAAACAGACTAACTTATGGTGAAATTTAGCTGCAGTCTAAAAAGATACAGCTGGTTCATGCTGTAACATATTTTATGTCTCAAGAGAGAAAAGTCTAAGTTGTAGCTTTTGCTTTAAATTCAGATGATTGCCTAAAATGCACAATTAATCACAGATGGATTACATGGGAAAACAGCCCCCATTGTCATATATACTTTACATTTCCAGAGCCAAAGTGTCACTTGTAAACAGTTTAAACAGCAAGTCCCATATGCTGAGGTCTTGAAATCATTCCCCAATGGAAGTTAAATGGAAAACCTCATTAATACCCAGTAAGGCAGAGGTGCATATGAAAGATTCCCACTGGTTGATTTACTGTGGCACCTGCCATGAGTATGGAAATAAAAGAGAGAGTTATTTTCAAGTACACAAGTAGAGAAAAGGTAAAAATTAGGGTACTCTGCTATCCAGGGGAATTTATACCGTACATGTTTTGAACTGTTGGGGGAAGACTCCAAGGCACTGGGCTGGAACTCTCATTCATGGAATCTGGAAACAAATTTTTTGTTATTTGGTTAACATAATAATAATAATTTGAGAAAATCCTTGATATTCTTTATTCTTTCAGGCACAGTAGGACAAAAAGAGCTGTTTCAGTGACCTTAAATAGGAGAATGCATTCTAAGTTAGGCCCTTCCTAAGACTGCACGTGGTGACCACCTGCTGTGGAGCAAACACATATTTTGTTAAGAAGTCATTTGAAGTTATTCAGCCTCTCTTTTTTGCTTACTTGAGGTTAATTGCATACATCTGAAAAATTATTCCAGCGTGATCCTTAGAGAGGCAGCTGAGTGATGCTCACCAAGAGCAGGTGAACTGCCTATAAAACCCATTGATCTAAATTACACCCTTGGAGTAAGGGAAGCAGTGATGTTTCGTTAAAAGGAGCTTTTAACACTCTGCTGGCATTTTAAACCACTGCTGGGTATACTCAGAGTACTGCATTCATATATTAAATAGGTAGAATACATTTGACTGGACCAAAATCCCAAATTGACAGAAATCAGTGTAGCTACTCAGTAACTTTTACAAAGGTTTGTTACTTTGTATTGGTTATGGATTTGGCTTGACTTCAGGGAACCTACTCTCATTAATGACTGGCCAGGATGTAGCCCTCCTAAAAGCAGTAAATAAGTGTTCTTGCTCAGTATGTTCATCTATACCCATGTTTACTTTTTCTTCTGATGTTTGTCACACTGGAAAAGGTCATTAAAAGCAAGTGACCAACATGTATGCAGTCAGTTTTCTACATCACAAGGTGCTAGAAAACTCTAGAAAGGATGCTGCAGAGCCAGCCCTCCTCTCATTCCTCAGCAGCTGAAATGTGAAGCTCCACTGAGGAAGTGAAGAATATGAGCTGTACCTGATCGTAATAAGAGTGAGAGCGAGTCCAGACATGAACAAATGTTGACACATTTAGTATGAGGAAAATATACTATTATGAAAGAAGTGTCATATATGGTTTCAGAAGGCAAACAAGCAAACAAAACTAACAGCATAGGATATGAATTTGTTATTGCATTCACAGCATTATTGTATGGCTTCCTAAACTAATTTGTTGTTACACGATGAAGAGAGGGGGGAAAAACTTCCTGTCTCCAGCATGTCACCTTTCATTAAAATTGTGTTTGTCTGAGATTTTGTTATTTGCAGTTGCTCATCTGTTAAATTAGAAGTTTTAATTCTTCACAGTTTGTCACCTTTTTAATTCTGGTCTGTTGACACATACTTCTCAGCAATGCAGGAAGGCTTGAAAATGAAATTTAAAAGAAAATTAGGTGAGAAGAGGATAACAAAATGAAGCATTGGTTCTTTACTTTTTCTCACTAAATGCAAAATGGCTCTGGGAGTCTCAGATAGATGGATAACAGAGGAAGTTAGCATCAAGACATTGCACATGCTTCTGTGTTTCTGATTTAGGAAAACCCACTGTCCTGTTTCTGGAAAGCAGAGAGTACAGTAGGCTTCGCTTAATTATGTTGAGGAATAGTTAATTCCTTTAAATATCTGTTTATCTAAAGGAATGAAGTGACTCTGAACCACACATGGACAGGCACTGTCCATGTTCTGTTTGCCTCAACAGAACTCAGGGTGGCCCTGAGTGCAAGCTGAATTGAATTGTGCCTCAGCTGCTTTTCTGCCTGCTGAGCATTCCCTGGAGCGGGTGCCAGCCAGCTGGGAGGAAAGCCCAGCTGCTGTACAGAGCCTGCTGTTTCCTTACCACCCTTCAGCAGCACCAAGCTTGGGCTGGACTTACAGTTTAATTCAGGAGTGCTCAATCAACTCCTGTTTTCTGTGAAGGAAATAATTTCCTCTCTGAAAGTGCAAACACCCGCAGCTGCTGGAGTCAATGTACTCCACCAATGTGTTTGGTCCAGTGGTAGGTGAAGATTCAAAAGATTCAGATTTCACCCTGGAGTGCAGCAATACTTGAGTCATTCAAATCTCGTAGGGGAGAGGGAGATTTTGCAACACCAAACCCTGAAACTGAACCTCAGACTCTCGTCCAATGTGCAGCACTCATCAAAAGGCACCATTCTCCTTATTGAGATTTGGGCATAAGCAGCTCTAAAATAAACCTTTTCAAGATTATAGCCAGGCTTCCCCAAACAGAGGAATTGCTTAGCTCTTGACTGACATTTTGGTTGGTTGTTTCTGTTTTCAGCTCCAGAAGGAATCAATGCAAATGTATCTGAATGGTAGAAACCCCTCCATTCAAAATCCTATGTACCTGCTGAAAATCACACCAGACCAGAAGAGCCCCCCACCACCTTCTCCATTGACATGTGCCATCTGGCTGCTTTGTAGCATCTCATATTCCTCAAACTTCAGCAGTCTTTTTGGCAAAATTCAGCAGAACACGAACTCCTGATAAGACAGACTCGTTTCTGAAAGTCAGTCTAAAGCTGCTTCCTTGCATCTTTCCATTCAGACCAGAGAGAGAAAAATAACCCCAGAATTGGGTTTCAGTTGGCTAGATAACCACATGCATAGATGCAGGAAATAATTACTGAAAATGTAACTTTTGGGTATAATCGAAACTCTGATCTCACTGTAGCCACATGTGTACTGGGCAAGAATGTGACACCACTCCTAAGCACATGGAATACATAAAGGGAAAGAAGAGGGGGAATAGAGAAAAAGATTTTTTTTTTAAAGAAAGGGGTTTTGTAATAAGCTGAATTATTATTATAAGCAGCAAGGAAATGAATAAATACAAGCTTAGGGCTCTATAGCATTGCATACTCCTGTAGCACCTCATCCTTTATCCATGGTGTGGCTCTGTGGAAAGGGAAACACAGTAGGCAATTTCTCCAAAGGTGAGACTAATGAGAGCAAAACAGAGAGATAAAGACTCTCCTTAAACTCAGGAGTGTGACCAATTTAAACAGGTGATGGTTTCCTCTGCCCAAGCAGAGGACAACTTGATCTGCTGAAATTTCCACTGGGGTTCCTGAAGCAATTCAACTAAACTGACCAACTTTCAATGACACAAAACTCTGTATGTGGCTCACATCTGTTCAGTTCTTTGTCCTTTAGATGGCCAGAACTCTCACAGGTTCTACTGGAAATTTCCTTGAAGGAGAAACTGAGAGACTCTAGAATGAACTTAATGAAAAAGCTCTGTGTAGAATAAAGCATCATGAACTAAAGTATTTTGTCTTTTTAAGTATTTATGTCAATTTTTCCCCCTCAGATTTGAATAGCTGGTTTTGATATGTCATTAAATTGAGTAAGCCTTAGGAATGAGTGTAAAAAAAGCTATTTTCCTACACATAATTCATATGATTTTATAAATACGCCCAGTTCAATGATGAAATTAGTTGTAAAATTACTTCTGATCTAATTGCTGTTATACTTTTTCTGTCCTAAGAAGGGATCAGGGTACATCCCCACATTCCATACTTCTGACAAATACAGAAAGGGTCATGCTCAGCATCTGCATTGCCAATTACTTACTTACACCTGCACTCAAAATGCCCAGGAGGTTTTCTAAATGCATAAAATAGATGACATTGAAGAGCCAGATGTTTTCGACTCACATTAAAATAAAATCATAGCAAAAAGAAACCAGTAATTTTCTCTCCTCAAATTTAAGGTTAGAAAACATGGAAAAATGTAAACCTTGAGTCAGATTTATTTTTCTATGTTTATTTTTCTAGATTAACTGCTAATTATTTATTTTTACTACACTTTAAAAGCTGATATGCAGTAGTTTGAAGGAAGCAATGTAGCGCCTAAAATGTGTAAATAAATTAAGAAGGACATTACTGGTTTTGATACACATAACTGGTTTGCTGCACAAACAAGACTCAAATATCAGTCAGCATCTTGTAATCAAGGGAAAGTGGTAGTTGCATTTCCATATGGTGTCCTGAATCCCTTCTCTACTCTCATATTAAACTAGTAGAGTGGCAACACACACTTTGGTGATAATTTTCATCATCTTGATGTTTTCTTTAGTGTTTGAGTGAAATCAGAGTTTTGATATGTGTAGGTTCTTAAATGGGAAGCATATGCAAAATATTTGAATTTTTTTTATGATTGTGGTTATGCCACAATACGGATAAGATTAAGAAAGAAACCTCTTCTATGACTCTTCTATTTATTTACTTATTCAGATTAAAAATAATAAATTATGCTTATCCAGGACCTTAGGCACCGTAACACATCATTAATATTACAATAAAATCTCAGCAGTATTAAACTAATCGCTCAGTTTGACACACTCCTACACAGATTCCTTCTCAGTCTTTCCTTGTGGGAAAAAAAACCCCACATCACTGTCCTAAATATTATCTAACTCAAACAAATTTTTGATCTCAAAAAAATTTGAGGTGTAAGAAGGAAATAATTCTAGAAACCTGAACTTTTATAAAAATGACTTGGTAGGGATTCTCCTGTTCTTTAAGGTGAGGAATAGGATGTTCTGGGATCCCAGCTGTCCACTGTTTAATACTTGCTGGTGACATGGCTTTTTTCAGGACAGTTTGCTGAGCTGGCTGGTCCAATGCTGCAATTTGCCATGGCTGTGATTGTCTGATCATTTTTGAGTGTCAGCTGTAGATGTTTTATTGGAGTTCACCTGCAGTGTTGTTCTTTTTGTTTCAGTGAACCAGAGTGGATGTGGTAACAACACCCTATACTACAGGTGGTCACATGCATCCCAAAACTTAGTACATACTTTGAAAAAAATATATTATTTGGGTTTTGTCATATAATCCAATCAAAAGGAAAGGATAAATCATTTAGGGGATGTTAAATATATATTATTATTTAAGTAAATGTCACTGTTTGATTTTCTGAAAAGGTAGGGACCAGCAGCCAAAATCAACAGAATTTCATACAGAAAGAAGTCAAATCCTTGAAAGACTTGTTAATGAAAGAAGAAAATGAAAGGACATTTGAATTTACTTTAGTGACCTATATATACAGGTAGTTTTCCTCTTTATTAACAAAAATGTCCAGTATGGAAGCTCAGTCTGTATTTTGTTGACTGTTTTAACTAATCAGCTGTATAGGGGGAGGCCCAGATAGCCTCACATCTGTTGATGCCTCATAAATATCTTCTTGAAGGGAATTTATTGTTTTCATATGAGTTGATTAATTTAGCTGAAATTCTATCAGTAGTCACTGTATCAGAGAAAATTACACCACAAGGATGTGCAACTAGTATAATTCTTTTCTTAATGTGATACCTTAATGAAGACTGCTAAAATAAGGATAGCATTTGTGTGTTGCTTCGCACAAGCAAGCCACTCTAATTATGACAGGACTTGTTGCATATGTTGAATTTCACATGAGAGGTTTTTCCCCACACTTACATCCATTTTTCAGTTAATTATCTGAATCAGAGATTACAAGAATGAGGAAACCTGTAAAAGCTATGACAGAATCACGATTAAATCTCAGTTGTATTTCTGTAAGCTTGCTGTCAGACTGCAGTGCCCTGTGGGAACAATTTAAAGAGCTGCAGACATGAAGAAGACTGGGCAGAATTTTGTCTGCAGACAAATAGAACAGAATACCAGAGTATTCTGAGTTGGAAGGGACCCACAAAGACCATGGAGTCCAACTCTTAAGTGAATGGCCCATTTTGGGATCAAACCCACAGCCTTGGCATTATGAACAAAACCTCCTTTCTTTTCTGATTATCTTTTTGGACTTCTTTTATGTCATGAGGTCAGAATGGTAAGTTTTTAGTATCAGCCATATGAAACAGCAGAGACCAAAATCCAGAAGAAAACAAAGCTCTTCCTTTTGAGTTTGCCTGGCCTCATCCTTTCCCTTCTGACCCAAACAAGGAGGAAACAGAACAAGGGAACCACAGGGTGGTGCTGATAGTTCATTCCTGATACTTGCAGTATTTGATTCCTTTGGAGCCTGTCTTCCCAGCATTGGCTAAGTCAAAGCTATTTTGTTAATCATAACATCACTAATTTCCTTTCCTGCTGATAGCTGCATGGTAGGTTCTGCTGCTGTCACTCCACAGTAATGAAATGTCATTGCAGGTGGTACAAAATGTGGCAAAGTTAAACAGTTGGGAACAAACAGCCTTCTCAGTTACAGCAGCTCGATGGCATGGATTAATTTGAGGGGAGATTCCTTCTTATTCTCGGGAAGGTTCACCTCTGCCCTTATGCAAAGGGTGTTGCATAAACTGTCTGTGAATTCTGACTGCTTGGGCTTTCTCTGGAGAGTGCCACAGATTGAGTTCCATGCTTGGCCTATCCTTTCTCATTCACATGATCTTTTGTAGCCACTGAAACCCTCTTCAAAACAACCCAGTCTGCCAAGGCAGCCTGGGCCAGCTGCATCCTGAGAATGCGTGAGAGAACACACTTTGCACCACACCTCTTCCTGAGCTCATGCAAGTGAAGGGAAAACAGGAGGAACTGTAGCCTAAGTCACAGCTATTTCCTAAATTATCTCCTTGTGTGCCACAGCCCATATCTGTATTGAGTCCAACTGCTCCTTTCAGTGATTGGAGGGTAATTTCACTTAACAGATGAATTCAAGGCAACCACAATATGCTCCTGGAAAACTGGAGCCCAGAAAGCAAGAAAGACAGAAAAAAAGAAAAAGAAAAAAAAAAAAGAAGGAGAAAAAGGGAAAAAGTCCCCCCTGGTGTGTCATGAAATTGAAACCCAACAATTATAATCCAAATGTTGATTCTCTCATCTCAAGCGATTTCACAAGATATTTGATTTCTAAAGCAGTCATACACATGGCAAGGAATGTTTTAGGGGAGAGATTCACTACCCTCCTATGTTAGTCATCACATCTCAGAATTATTTCAAGTGAATTTAAAGTGCTTGTTCATCATGGCAGATGTAGGAATAATATTCTAGGGGACCCCATTTCCTCAAAAGTATTTCTCAGCAGCTTCTGAGCAGAGACAAGGCACTTCTAATGGTGCTGCAGAAGCCTCCTGGGCAGTTTTACAGAGCCATTGCACTCAATCTGTGCATGGAAAAATATTGCTCTCTTGTAAAGCAAATAAAACCAGGAAAAGGCTTAGAGTGAGACAATATATCTTTTTCCCCCCAATCTTCTATGCAGATCAATACAAACAGTTCAAGTTGATTGAATGTAACTCTTTTCCCAGATCAGATCAAAACCATAAAAGCTAATGCACTGAGGTAGTCACCCAGTCTTGCTTTAAACATAAAACTTTTTTCCCTTGTAATGCATTAATTAATCAGGCAATCTGGTTGGTATATGGGAACCATCATTTACATTCCCATTTGCAAAATGTGTGAGAGTTTGTTACATAAATTCATATGTGATAACTTTTTTGAAGTTTCATTTTGATGGCAGTAGAGCTTGATAGTTCCTTTTCTATATGGTTAGGTCAGAAATTACAGCCTCTTAAGAACTGCATTCTGCACAGCAGCTGAGTCTGTGTTATTGTAGAAGCCCTACTGCATGTCCCACATAACCCAGTAAATACAGAACCTTGTCTTGAAAATACTGGTAAAAGAGAAACAGAAATAGACATATGGCTCCTTGAAAAGCATCCTACTTCCTCAGAACAGGTTCCATTAAAAATCTTAGTTAAAAGCCTCTATTAAAAGCTTTCAGGAACAGAAGTGCCTTGTGTGGCCCCCTGAAGCCTGATGAAGCACCCACCAGAGTGATTTGTAGCTCAGGGAGGCTCAGGCACCACAGTGGATGTTAATTGCCATCATGGCAAAGTCTCTGTCTCCTTTTTTTTCCCCTATGGTTAACATTTTATGGGCAATGAACCACAGGAAATAACTGCTACTGATTATAATGAAAATGCTGAAACCTCTTAAATGATGGCATCAGGCAGGAGCAGCGCTGATGTAATTACTATGTTAATGATCAAGTAATATTTAAGTACTCCTATGTGATTTCTTAGTATTTTTTAGTACTCATCACTAATGTCCTGTGGAGGGTTGAAGAGCTGTTGCCATTCCCCTGCTGGGTTCCCATGCAGAGATTCTGAAAGCTGTGCTAGACCCGTTTAGGTCTCACAGCGGGGACCAGGACTCCTCCTGCTGAGGAGTTGCCCATAATCACCTCTAAGAGCCCCTTCTATCCTGCTGTAGGGCTCCAAAGAGGCACCAGCACTGTGATTAGGTCAGGATTTTCATAGAAGACTGAAAGTCTCTCCCCATTCCCTTCTCTGAGTCCTTTTGTACCAAAGGCAGAACCAGGAGACAAAAGGTGAGGAATCAGAAAGGCCACGGCCACTTTGGCAAAGGCAGTGAGGAACACACACCCCCATAATTCTTAATTTTCACAGTGCTGCAGGCTGTGTTTGACACATCTCTTGCAAACTAGCATCTGGTAATTTTGGAAGTACAGCATTCATGTGTCTAGATACTTTTGGGAGGAAGGAAATAGAGTGCAACTGTGGTTCTAGTCTGACAGCTGGCTCCCAAGCACACCTGCCATGGAGCTGCCTTAACACCAACTGCTCTTCCCCTGACAACCTTGAGCAGAAGGCTAATAATTATTTACTGGGAAAGCAAGTGTTATAATGATATTACTAAAAACTTTGTTCTGTTTTTTTTTTTTTTGTTTGTTTGTTTCTCTGCTTCTTGTTTTTATTCAAAGCAGCCTTCTCCAGGTCTAGTGATACAGCTATAGGTTTGCAAATCCTATAAATCTACAGTTAGATCACAAGTTAAGGAAGTTTACCTTTAAATTGATATGATAAAGTCTTGGAATCCAGAATGTCTGTGCTAAAGCCACCAAGGCCTTTGGGACACAATGAATTTTAGAGCCTCCTGCACTGGTCACCACTTTAGTGTTAGCTCTTCTGCACAGAAAAGGATCTTTATTTCTGGTCTGCTATTTTTTGAATGGAAAAATTAACCCTGAAATTTTCACATGTGATATTTAATCCTTTGTGTGTTTGTACTGTGACTATTCTACTTGGGGGAGCTAAGTCCAAAATGTCATGTGTGTGTAGCTGAGCATTGTATCTGTCACTTGAGGGGGGGGGCTTGCTCCAGTGATGGTGATCCAGGTAAAGTAAAAGATGAATGCTGTGACACATCATTGCTTTTCTCTTTAGAAGGAGCAACCCACAGCCTACTAATAAATTCTGACACTTGTCAGAGCCTGATGCCCTGATTCTGGTGGAGCAATACAAACACGGGACAAAATGCAATCCTGCTACAGCAGGGAAAAACAAATGGATGCAAAAATGGAGGACTGAGCAAAGTGAATCAAGGAGACAGTTTGTGAAAGAGACAACAGTCTCAGAGCTTCTGCAGTTTAGTCATTACTTACACAAAGCTGACAGCATGACAAGAGATCTTAAAGAACAAGCCAATAGCCTGTCCCCAGGCTGAGCAGTCCAAGGAGGTTTATGGCTAATTAACTCTAGCTGAAAGTGCTCCAGCCAGCTTTGCTGCACTCCTTCCTTGTCCACAGCTTTCCTGTCTGTATTTGGAGCAACCAGGGTATGCACTGACCTTGGAGGCACACAGGTACACAACCTGAGCCCTGGACAGAGATCTCCCCAGGAGAAATAAGGAGCAGAAGGCAGAGAAGAAAAAAAAAAGTGACAGGATTACTGTGTGAGTCAGAAAGAATGATAACATTAATATCAAGTGGGGAAGGATGGAAGGAAGGGTGAGCATGTTTGACCACGAGTTCCCTGGGTGGGTGTGGAGGAGTTGGAGAGTGGGTCTGCAGGAAGGGGCATCAGAGCAGGAAAATTCCTCTTCCTGAAGGTATAAAAAATGCCAAGCTCAGCATTCCCTCCCACCACACCAACTCCAGCACAGGAAAAGCCCTGCACACCCCTGCACACCCCACAGCCATGGCAGGAGCACGGAGCTTCCCCGGGGTTGGCTGCTCTTGCATGGGAATTTTCCAGCCCCAGGGAAGGACTGGCTGGAGCCTGCATGGCACAGCATGGCACAGTCAATGTCTTGCATGTGTGAAAGGCTGAAAAGCTGTACTTCAATAGCTCAGCAAGGACAGGTATTATGTGTCTAAGCCATAGGGCAGAGAATTTTTTCAGAGGCTGGGAACTGTCAGACTCCTACTGCCCCTGCACATCTATCACATCACCCTTTCTTTGCAGGATAAAGTTGCTGAAAAAGTACCTGGCTCTTCTCATCCATATGCCTGTTCAGGGCTTTCCCTCCTTTTATCTGAATATGTTACTTGTCTTTGACCAACCAGAATCCTAGTAGACTTTTGACATTACTCACCAAAGATACCTTCTGTGTTCTTTTCATGCTTGTCAGGTGCACAGAGCTTGGCAGAGATTCCTGAGCACTGCTTATCTTTCATCCATAAACTGCTGGAAACATGTGATGGAGGAACAAGTATCCCTAAAAAAAAAACAAAACACAGGTTACTAATCCATAAGTAAACAATCAAGATTTTAAAAATATTTTTTATAGGCAAGTATGAGTAGTTTGAGGACAAATATTTGAAGATGCTAGATAGCAAGCAGAATTAGTTTTTCTGCAGATAAATGTCTTTATTTAATTACAGAGAACTGACTGGCAGACTTCTTTTAGTATTCATAGATGCTTTCCCCATAAATGCCAATTCAGCAAAGGGATTCTTAATTTGTAAATATGCATCACTAATTTTGATTTTCAGTCAGTAATCTCAGCCTGAGCATAGTCATATACATTCTGCACACACAGAAATTCTTGCATCTTGTTCTGTTTTACAGAAAACTGTTCAATCCTGTACATTAAGCAGATTTTGTAAGAAGCTGGTAAGTAGTGAAAGGAAACCTATTGTAAGTAATAATCTGAAACCAGAATTTTGCTTTTAAACACTTCAGGAGGTCCATAAGCATATTTCAAATGATATTTTAATAACTGATGCTTAAATACTTTTAAAGCAGCACTGTAATTAGATGTGTCTCTTTGAAACTTTCAGTTAAATAATTGCACACTAATGTAAAGAAAAGCAGCTTTTCACTAAATAATTTTGCTTTCATCAGCTGAGATTAATACACTTAATAAGCAGTTGTTATTAAACTAAACATCCAATAATGAGTCATTACAGCTATATTAAATTCTTAGGGCCAAGTGCTGCAGCTTGTACTCCTGGAAGTGGGCAAAGTTCCCATTGCCTGAATGGGAGCTTTAGCTGTACATTAATTGTAGGACTTGTCTCAAAACTAGCTTGAAAAACTGATAAGAAAAAATGAGACTGTGCTGAAGCTGAGTTTGAAAACAGACATTTCAGTTCTTACCCATTGCTTCTGCCTTAAGTCACATACTTGCATTGCATCTGCATATATTTCTTGCACCATTCATCATTGTATAACAGCTAAAAAGGAGGTGCCTAGTTCTACCTTAATGAAATTTCAGTTTAACATAACTACTCTAAAAGTCATCAGAGGAACTAAGATATCTCTGGAGATCTTGCTCAGTTTTTGTTTCTTGAAGATGATCTAGTTTTTGAGTAAGAATACCACTCAGATCTAAAAACGGATTTTAAAATCACCTTTGAGTCAATAAAAATTCTGCTAAAATGAACAAAATTATAAACTCAGTTGACTTAAAAGAGAGACTTCTGTAAAATTTGCCATCTTAGAGGACACAGGATACATTCTAAAGTACGTATTTTTCTTCATTTTAAAGAAGAAAAAATTAGCATCTTGCCTTTTTTTTGTGAACTGAAAATCTTCAAAATTGAGGGTGATCAGGTGAAATACCTGAATTTCTAACAGGAATTAAATGGTCTTATGGACAAATATTTTTGTTCAGAGTGCAAAGTTTTGTGAACATTAGCAAATAGTCTCACATTGTTGAAAATGCATTGGCTTTTAGTAATGATAAACTTTTTAAATATGAAGAGGCATCCAAACCAGCTGCAAACATTTCCACTGAAGTTTAACTAAGGTATTTTAAAAGACTTGAGAAAGTTATAATGATAGAACAAATATAGAGGAGCACTTGGTGGGGCATTCCAGTTAGCACCACCAGAGACCTGAACCAAAAGACTTCACTGGCCAGATATCATATTTTTGATATTTTATCATTATTTAATGATTCAAGTTACATTTTTTTCCCATAAAATTTGAGTATTAACTCTGCAAAATATTTTTACTAGATAAGTATTGGATATAGGAGTTTTAAGGTTTTGTACTTGTGTATAATTTCTGAGCCATCAAGACATCTTCTCCATCACTTGTTAGCAAGAATTAACTTTCCAGCTTTAAAGCACAAATATTATACTTTCTGCTAAAGTGACAAGAATATGCATAGATTTATTATTCTTGTGAGACATGAAGATAATAATTTGAATTTGAAAACAGTATTCTCTTCCTTTTAAAGTTTAATACTTGTAGTTAAGAACAATTTATTATAGCAATAGTCCTTGAAATGTTCAAATGCTTTTGAGACTTGATCCCTGAATTACCACTATAAAAAAGGAATTACTCCTTTTTTTTTTGTTTCAAATAATGTTGTTTGGGAGTTCAGGCAGCACAATGCACAAATGCCTCAGTGTGGATCCCAAGTGGAGTTTGTGCTTGTTATTTAAATGAGTTGGTTTTGAGCTTGTTAAGTAGAGTAGCATTTGAGCTCTCAGCCTAGAGCTCTACAAGGTGAATGACTTGCACAAGGACTCCTTGTCACTCCTTTTCAATTTACTTTCAAACTCCCTCAAGCCCTAAAAGAATCAGTTTCACTATAACAAGAGTTTAGCCTTTAACATGCAAAGCTTACAAGCCCTTAGTCTTCAAAAGGCCAATTTAACAGGAACAAGAAGAAAACCCACAACACAAACTTGTTTTGTTAAGTCTGCAGGTGAACTGCACAGTTTGTGGAAATTCTAGATTCTCCCCAAGTCTGACATTGGAAGTTTGAACCTAAAAGGCTGGAGGTTTTTTAGCATCAGTGAATATACTGATATATGAATTGAGTCTCACTCAATACCATATAGGTTTAAAGCAGTTTCAATGAATGACTAATTAAAATCACTGAAATATAATTAGTGGAGTACACCATTGATTCACCAAGGGCAGTAGTGGCAAAACATGCCACTGCCTTTCTTTGGACGCAAGAACTGGTCTGTGGATTTAGGGGAAATGACAGACCTAACTTCTCTATGTCCTGCTAATGAAACTGATCCATCTCATGGGATTTTGTGGTTTAAGCTGAAGAACATCACAAGGATGGTAATGAAGGTAAGATTCTGGCTAATGGGAAGCTAAGGGTAAGTCATAAACACTGGGAATAATGAGGTTGCAGATGACTTACTAATGAAAAGGCTGACCTGGAATTAGATATCAGTCAATATTTTTGTCAATTGTGTGACAGAAAGTGAGAATGTGCTATCAAAATTGCTCATGATGTGAAGCTGGAAATCTTAATCGATATGGAAAGCAAAGATTAGGACAATAAGGAATGCACTTAGGAGATCCTGTATTGGGAGAATTTTATCCATCCTAGGAAAAGTTTAGCAAAATGATTGCCTCATTCAGGACTGCTCAGTTTGTTATTTACATTGCAAAAAGGTTCCAGAATCATAAACAGCTACAAGGGCTTTGGCTCTAGTATTTTGAAGCACAAGGTTATTTTAAAAGGTGATGATTGTGATGATCTCTGTGGATCTGTAAGCACATGCTACCACTGTAAGAATCAGCACACCCTTGCTGGGAACCAGGTACACACAGCACCAGCAGACCCTCCTTCAATAAGAACAGAGAGCCTGCCCTCTGCTCTCACTTTTAGGATACAGGCCTAATTGCCTTCAGGTCTAGCTCACTGCATTCCTGTAGAAAATCTCAGCTGGAAATATGAAACATCTTGCTTTTCTCTCATAGCTGCACCAACAGGCGCAATAATACAAGCTCTGCAATAATTAATTTATAAAAATAATAATAAATTGTAATTATACCATCACATGAGACAATCATTATAGGTTGTGTAACTAACCTGAGAGAGATCAACCCTCTGGCTCTGTCACCTGCAGCTGTGAGTCCCTGTGCTGAATGTGATCCATGCAAAGTCAGAGACAAATGCCTGCAGAAATATTTGGATGCAATTGCAAGCTCCCTCTCAAGAATTATTATGTTTTGGTGTGTTGTCAGAGTCTGAGCTTAAGGCCAAAGTTCATTAAAGTATTGTCAGACTGCTGCAAGAAAACAAAAAAGCACAGCTACCTGGACTTTTCCACTCAAACCCATGCTTTGAATATCCTCTATTGTTCCTGACAAGATTTAAGTTACAGTATCAGTAATGTCTAATATGTTGAAAGGTTGTTAAGGGAACTAATAAAAGTTTGCTATTTGTCAGGCTTGTGCCTTGTTATAAGAATCTGCAATAATTTGAGTAGCAATGATGGTTTCTAAGAGAATTACCATATATATAATGCCAGTGATTTCTAGTATTTTCTGCTCCCTGTGGGAGGATGGACATATATTACTGGAATTTGCTTTATAATGATGCACAAGAAAGACAGTTCATAGTCCCAATTCAATTCTTATCTGTCTTTTTAGGATCAAGACTACATGTGATTAAATTTCAGAGTAGATACAAGTGCATGCTACTCCCACTCTAAAGAAATATTTCAAAAGCTCTTTAATAATATTCGTTCATGGCTTTATTCTTTTCCCTTTGTATTCCCCTTCATATTTATTCTTCCCTCTTTATGTTAAACATATGTGTTATTAAGCCAATGAAATTTAAGAGTAGCTTCTGGAAGAGAAATGGGTGCACCTTACTTTACTGAGCAGCTGGGTGCAGCTATACCAAATTGCAGGGCAATGTCTGTTCTTACAGTGGGATAAATCTGGAGCAAACTGACTCAAATTTGTAGTGTTAATATCTTTTTGCACTGGGATAGCAAAGCAGGACTTGGATTCAATAATTTATCATAGCAAATGAAATGGGGAGGGCAACGTGCCCTTGGTCAGCAGTGACTCAGGTTCAAGTGACAGGTACTTGAACTAAATGCAGCTCACAGGTACCACTCATTCCCCAAGAAACCTCCATCCCACACTTTATGTTCTGTTTCTCTCATAAGAGTCTTCTCTTGAACAGATTTAGCTTTCCTTTAAGCCAGCAAATGGTGAAGAAATAAAACAAAAATAGATGAGTTGTGAACTTTACTATTGGATTGACTAGGCTTGCTGATAAAAAGCCTGTATTTAAAATGAAGCCATTATATTAAATTAATGATCCAGCTACCATACAGCAGTGGCAATGTATTTTAGTTACAGTATTTTTGGTTGGCTGAATAAAATAGCTTATTTACTTGTAAATACTTAAATAGAAGCAAAAACATCCTAAGTGACTTACATAATGATCCTTCTAAGAAATGATGAGATATTCACTTCTGAATCTATTTATGAAGAAAAATTAATACTACCATAACAAGAATGGGTACATTTACCAGCCAGATGACAGAGGAAGATTCTAATAAAATAAGCAATACTCATAACAATGTCAATTGTCTTATTCAGAAATATTCCTGAAATGAATTGTTAGAAGTGTTTTTCCTATTAAGGATGCTTTTGTGGGTGATGCATAGAAAAAATTAATTAACTGAACCTCTCATTGTGACATTGTTCCAACTGACATCCTAACCTTGACTCATCTGTTCCCTCTTGTATTACATTCACCTGTTTATTGTATATTTGGCTCACCTGTATGGTATTTCCCCATGCCACATGATATTTTGTAAAGTAGCAATCATGTTTTGACAAGTCTAGTAAAATTGGTGTATATAATCCGACATCTATATATATATATATATATACGTATTTATATATATATATTTAAAAGGACATTAAATTAAAAGTTTAACTGAGAAATTCAGATAGTTATTTACTAGACAAAACTCTGGCCTTCAAATGACAGTTTCTTCAGCATCTGACAAATAAGGAACTAAATAAATACATTAGAATGCTTAATTTTTATTTTGCACAGTGCTCAGCACAGTTGCAGTCTCCACCTCCCCAAATCTTGTGAGTGAGGTGATGTGCACAAACTCCCTGATTTTTACTGAATGCAGGAAAATGCTATTTAAGCACAGCCCATGGAGAAGGAGCTGGGGAAGTGCTCCAGAGAGTCCAGAGTGAGCTGGAAAGGCATTTCCAAGTCTGTGTTTCCCTGTCCACAGGGGTTAAGACCCTAATCTGGATTTGCTGTGGGGTGAGGGAGCTCACAATTGCCCCTGCAATATGGCTTAGGTGCACTGAGGTGCCTGAGTTTAGATTAGGGGACACTTGGAAATTATTTTAGTTCTTTGACAAGCACCAGGAGATGGAGCTCCAGACTGCACAGCACAATTTCTTGGTACCAGAACAATGAAACCTGTTATTTCTGCACTGTTAAATGTTTCTTTCTTTTCAGCTCATCCTTTACAGGATTTCTTTAAATCATCTCTCTACTTATGGGAATGAAATGCTCCTTCTTTGGAGGACAGTATTAACCCCAGGGAGCAATTACTAATGTTTTTCTTCATGGATCTACAGCCTAAAGTGAAAGAAAAAAAAAAATCTGATTAGGGAGAAATCAGAACAGACATTGATTTCAAAAATGTTTTGGGGATTATTCTGGTAGTACACAGTAACTTTATCATCTTCTCAGTTTTACAGGTATATGGAAATGCTCAAAAAGTAAAATTCCTTGGAAAGTACAATCAGGTACATCCCTACTATCTCCCTTTAGAAATGGAAAGCACAAAATTCTTCATGTAAAAGCATAGTAGTTAGGTAGGGGAGAAGGAAATAACATGAAAGTTCTCCATGATAAAGTGTGTGTATTCCTTCACTGGCATTTCAAAAATGAAATTAGAACATTTTCAGGGTTCTAATAATTTTAGGTCACATTTAATCACTTCTGTGAAGGAAAAAAGTCAAAAAAAGTTCAAAGCAGTGAATTTTGGAGCTGTCTGAGGAATCATCACCTGCTATGGAAGTCTAACCAGGAAACTGTTCTCATATGTAACCTGAGAGCAACATTCTAATAAATCCCTTAAAAAGTAAACCCTTCATGAAACAAAATTAGTTCGACCTTGGTTAGCCTCCCACCTCATGAGAAGCCTGATACAGCAATTAACCTTGTTTTTAACTGATATTTAAAGTGTATGCACATGCTTTGATCTTTAGTCTGATTTTTGATACCAATCAGGGGGATTGTGTCCAATATCCCAGAGCTGCAGGCTTCTCAGAGCATGTTGCTATTAATATTTTCCCAGAAAAATAGTTACATGTTGAGATTAAAAAGCTATAAAGAGGCTTAAGAACATAATTCATGCTGACTTTTACTTTTTGTGCATGTGTCAATATATTTTCATTAAATCACAGTAATTTAAACTGATTTTTCCACTCTGTGCTATGTAAGATTAGAATATACAGGAAAAACCAGATATTGTTTTTATGCTATAGTGTTTCAAAAGTGTCATATTAATTCTGGCAAAAATAGTCTACAAAAGAGCTTTATGCTAGTTATAAGTGTTTGACATAGGAAATATGTGAAAGACCAATTATGGGCTGATCAGAAATATCTCTTGACATTTTTAGAGTGCAATGTGAGAAGAGTTCACGAATTTAATTATGACTTTTTCAAATAGGGTTCTCCAACTCAGTGGGAGCCACCACTCTTACTGTTTTAAGGCAAGACAAGACTTTTATGATAGGGAGAGGGAAAAGAGCATGTCTTCAGGCTGCAATGGTTATCAGTTTCTAGATCAATCACTCTTATGTAAGTTTTTCCATTGGTAGCAAGATATTAAGATATTTACAGCCAACATATATCACACTCAATGGATTGTATGAAGGAGGACAGAAAAATGAGAATATACTCAACATGCAGACTATAGAGCTTTCATTAAGAGTCTAAATAAGATAGCTGTTAAATAACTTACCTTGGACTGTCTTGCCAAAGATTAGAGAATGAAGTCCTGCTTTAAGCTTAATATTTCTTTTTCATATTTTTGAAATTGGACTTACCAGTACACCATCAAAATTTCATTTTCCTAAATTACTCTTCTGTGTTTATACTCAAAATACTTGGAAATACAAAAAAAGAGCATACAAAATATAATTTTCCTGATTTGTGAATGGACTGGCTATTTGGGCTCCCAGAATCATGGAAAGAATTTCTATTGTGAAGGCCATGGGCTGCCCTCACACCCTTGCTACCACAGCACACCTGGATGTGATCACAGCAGCACATCCTGAGTGAATGCACAGATTCTGCTTGAACCAACTGCCCAAGGCTGCAAAGAAAAAGAGGAAAACTCACTCTAGACATTTAATTCAGAGCCCTGCCTGTGGTCTGACACCAGCACAGGTGCCACCTCTGTGTGCTGGGATTCTTGTTCTGCTGCTGGGTCCTTGTGCTTATGTAGAACACGGCTTCCTCTTCACATCAAAATAAGAAACTGGGCTCAAGAAATGGCCCCAATGTCAGAAAAATATTAGATTCAATGTGTGCAGCTTCCCAAACTTTGGTCTGTTGTGGGTAAGTGGTGCAAGAAAGATAACTAGTCCCAGTTTTGGCTATTAAGAGGTGGTCAAATAAATAAAACACTGCTATATTTACACTACTTCAGATATGTTATGCAGTCATGAAGAGAAAAAGCCTCTTCTGGTCTGTTGCATTGTAAATGCTCCCTATGTGAGACGAATTTCTGTATCAAAATACAGTTAACAATGCAAAATGATGAGAATTCCTGTTTCAGTATGATAACAGGATCACAGAAAGTGCTCTTGTTACTTCCAGAAAAGAGGGTGGGTATATATAGAATGTGCCTGGTAGCAGCTTCTATAATTAACATCCAAAAGTAGTTAGCATTGTAATTCCCTGTTTTCAATCACTTATAGCTTTATGAAACATCTCCCTTTTGTGCTGCAATTTTCATCCTGGATTTATGCCAATGTAAGGATTTCAAAGTATGAAGAAAGACTCTCCTGTGTTCCCAAGAAGACTGAAAATGCACACTCACAGGGGTGACTGCTGCCTGCAGTTCTGTGCCCCAAAGTTCTGCTTGAATGGTGCATTTTGCCAAGGATTGGACCTTGCCAAGGCCCACAACTTTGTCCCAGGAGTCAGAGTTAGTGATTTGTTCATATGGAAAAAGAAGAGCATGTACTGAATGAGCTTATGCTCAGGGAATTGACACAAATGTTTTTTTTTTTCCCTACTTTCCCCACAGGAAGGTTTGTTGGCTAAGAAAGATCAGAAAAATCTGCCCAAGCTCCCACTTTTCTCTTTTACTAGCACTTACAGCTGCCTTACATACTGATAGTCTTAGCTGCTTATGTTCCAGTAGCAGGATACATGGACACTTGAAAAGAAACCAGGAAAAGTGTTTGTATCTGTGCAATGCTCACACACATACTTAAGCATTGTCCCAATTTAGAGCAGAAAGAAAGAAAAGATTTTTGGTGTGGTCACAGTTTTCATAAATACCTGGAAAATGTAGAATTTTGAATGTGTCTGCAGTCATTAATATGTCTGTTAAGCATGCAGTTTTTAAAGGTCAAGTAGGACTCTAAATTTCTTGTAATTACAGTTTTTATTCTTAAACGATAGTAGTGTGTGCTTACTCTTAAACTGTTGGTGAAACACAGCAAAATGAAAAAAAATCCCTAGGTCTGTAAAGCTATAGTTTAATCCATGGCAAAAGGAAAAATGTTTTGTCTATCAAGCTGGTAGAATCCAGGGTGCTCTTTTTATTAATTGATGTAAGCATTAAAAATAAATTATCTCACCTATCCATGTATCCTCTTTGTGGAAGTGCACACAAAGAACCTGTGATTTTTCCTCCTTCCACTTTCAATCATATCTTTGTATTTTAAACACTCAGCAACATTAAGACCAATTTCATGGAGAGTTTAAGGGATCTGCTAAGGTCTTTCTTCTCTTCCTCTTCACCTCCAGCATCTCTGCCACCCAGGGAGATCCAGGAAATGCTCTAGCTCAGAAAAGAAAATAAAAACTTCTATATGGGCTACTCTCCCCAGTGATCTGCTGCTTTTAGGCCCTTGGCTCTGCTGATCCATAACTTATTGCTCTGAGCCCAGTTTCTCTCCAATGAATTCACTTCAATTCATATTAGAAATGGAAGGGAGAAGTGATGTAACTCCAAAACCATTATTTTCTCCCCTGTGGATTGGTACATGAACATGAAATTGGTACAATGTACATGAAAATGTACCAACAAACCAGCAGTGTCTACAGATTCCCTGCTATGCCAGCAGCTGTACAAATAAAAACACATATATAAAAGAGTCATAATCTTGGCTAAGTGTAGGATACAACAAGAAGAAAAAGCATCTGGACTAGCAGTAATTTTAGCTTGATTTTGGGCAGAGAACCTATGGATGGGGTAGCCACAGTACAAAGGCAAATCCATCAGTACTTTGTGTTCAGCAATAGGAAAGCCAAACTTTGCTCACTCAAGGATGCCTAATGTTTTAGGACCTGGCTTCCATTTTCAAAAGTTTTAGGCAGTTCAGAGGCAAAAAGAGGCCAGCTGCATAAATATGTGGCAATTTGGAAAAGGTGCTTTAGAAAGGCCCCCAACAGCTGAGGAGCTTACTCCAATAGATGCACATGAGTCAGTCACTCTTGCCCAGCTCTCAGCACCACACACAGAGCTGCTTCCTGCATCACAGCTGAGCAGACACCTTTGACATCTGACCCAGACAATTTCTACAGTTTTTACATAGTATGCTTGTCTTAAATAAAGAGATAAGAAGCAGACTGTGTGTTTTAGGCCCCTTCCTTTTCCCCCTCTTTTAAAATTCTTCAAAAATATTTTACCTAGTCTTTAAAATAATTTTCTGCTGACCAGTTCAGTTGCTTAAGTTGTGTATTAAAGGTACCTGATTCTCTGTGCATCTGCCTCCACGTGTCCATCTCCTTGACTATCCTGGCAGTTTAAACACTGAATCTGAGGCTTGCCATTGCAAGCCTGATTTTTTTCATTTTACAACAACAATAAATGATGTTGACCTGATTTTCTCAAGTTTTACTAAGCCTTCTGATGTTTGCATTCTTTGCACAAACTTTCTCATGCACTTTATGTAAATCACTTATTGTTTTTCATTCCTTTATGGAGGATGAGCAACCTGATGGACTGTTGGGTTGCCCAGTGACTTTGAGGAGGTGGCACTGTAACCCTCCAATGACACTGGGATTTTATAAAGATATAAATATGGAGTGAGATGTTTTAATAAAGAGGTTTTTTCAGTTTGCTTTCACCAGAGCTGCTGTGTGTCGTTCTTGTGTCGCCCCCCAGGACGGGGGTGACAAAATGCCACAAATCCACGATTTTTTTTTCTTGATTTTGTCTCAGTGATATTGAATTATGGTTTCTGATAGCTTTCTTCTTCTTTGGCTCCACAGGTATCTCCTAATAATTTTTCCCAATTAGGATTGGTACATTTAGCCCAACAGAATTGGACAGGAGTCCAATTGCACCCATAGCACATTTTTTCACTTGGATAAACCAATTTTCAAGTGAAGGAAAACCCAGTTCCTTGTCCTAATAAATGGTGTGAATGGCCAAATCATCAGAGCTAAATAGTAGATCCAAAAGACCTCTTGTTTGGTAACCTATTGCCAACCTCCAGACAGAGGAAGAATTCTTTGGCAACATCAGAAAACTCCTAAAGTCAGAACAACAGAGATTCAGCAAGTGATACTTCCTGTAAATTATACAGCATATCCCTAAGGACAGGAAATATGAATCTGTGGAATTAAATGACAGTTCTCAGACTGGTTTTAGCCAGAGGTTAAGCCAAAGTCTAAACTTGTCCTTACTGAGCAGGAGGCCACAGGCATGAGGCTCAGAGCTGGTGTCCAATTACTGTGGTTAGATCAGGTTGAACACTGGCCTTGATGTGTGTTGGTTTTCTCTGCCAGCTCTGAGACAGTGCTAGTGTTAAGTTCTCTCTTTTAAAATCCTTTTATGGTTATTGATCAGCATTTGTCCGAGAACCTTTCAGGGCACACTCAAGGGGTTACTTAAATCATTGGCAAAAATCCACAAAAAGGAACTTGGTGTGGGTCAGAATCAAGCATTCAGTGGTATAAATTCAGATTTGAGTATTAAATTTGGATAATAGTTCATTACAGCACTGAAAATAGTGGCCACTGGAATAAGGAGCTTCTGAAACAACCAAGGGTCAAACCCATAACTCTGTTTTCACACATCTTCAACCCAGTTTAAGGGTGTTAGCTAATATACACAACTTGTAAACCTTTCTGTTTCTGGAGGCAATGGTGGTGCTATTGTTTGATGTACCACTAAGTAATTGCCTCATGGTTCTGCTTAAGTAGAAAATTTGACCTTTTTCTTTTTTTTTTCTACTAGCAGTAAATTATGCCCAGCTGAACTCTAAAAGCTTCAAGCTTTTATTCTTCTCTAATGAATAAGCTATTTACTTCATTAGAATGATGCTAGGCTTACAGAAGCAGAGTTTTCATATGGCAGTAAAATGGCACGTGAATGATTATAATGGCACTTCAAGATATCCCTCTTATATCCAGTAATTTATTATTATTTCTTCAATTATATGATCAAGATAGAAGGTTAAATATTGTCAGGTTGTCATCACCTTTATATAGAAGAGTATATATAAATTGGAGAGATCCTTTTAATGGTGATATTTGCTTCCAAATAGTGCAAATGGCCATTGTGCTGGATGAGCTGTTTTCAAGACCCAACTCAAGCTTGCAACACTGTGCTCTGGTACTCAGTGACATATTTCAGCTACCTCAGTGAAGGGGACCAGACTTTGCTGACAAAAAACTGCAGGTTTGAGTCTTCCCAAGACCTCATGGAGTTTTATCTTTCTGACTAGATTCAACTCCTTCATACTGAGTTAGAAATTTTGTACCAAGAGTGGCGATGCCACCTGTCAAACAAAATTCCTCATTCTAATAATTCTAGGAAATCAGCCTCGCTTTTTAAAGAGCAGTGAGGTTTCTCTTCTGCAGCTTCATGCTCTCTGGAGGCTATTTCTTGACAGGTAGAGTATGATGGCTTCCAGTTGTTCAAAAGTATGTCTCTTGCCATCATTGTACATGGCTAATTGCATTTTATAAAAATGGTTTGCAAGTGATTTGTGAGGGAGATATGCATTATAGCTTGCACTTCATGTTCATTTCCAAATTCATTTATCTCACATAAGTGTTTTCTAAAAGTCAAGAACTAAAAAATATAACTAGGAGTAGTTTTCAGAAGTCTATTACTGCAAGTTCTTCTACAGGGAAATGAACAAAATAAAGTTTAAATGCTTCTTCATTGCCAATAGTTCCCCTTGATCCAATTATAACTTCTTTACCTAACGTTACACAAGACTGATTTAAAGATAACTGTCCAGATTGATCTGAAAATAAATGCATTAAAACATTTATGTTATTACAACATACACAAAATGCATTAAAGTGATGAGAGCAGCCTGAGAGAAACTCACAAAATCAAAGACTTTCACAGGGGAGGTTGAAATGCCATTTTTAACACACCCAGCAGAGAGATTACAACTTTTGTAGAAGAAGAAATTACATGCTTTTTTGAAGCTCCCTAATAAAGAATCACTCAGGCATATTGTAATGGTTTCAAAATTATATGGTATTTTAATCCTTTGCATTTGTCTTTGTATTATGTAACTTAGATTTCTATCAACATTTCAACACCCTGTCTTAGTCAAATTATTATCTTTTCATTACTTTTTATTTTTCACAGGAGTAGCAGTACTTAACTGTCTCAGTTCTAGAGACCCTTCTTGTTCTCTCTTTCAGGAAATTAGTGGGATTTTTGTTTCAGCTTTGGTTTTAGATCAGCAGTAAAGTATTTTTACATACATTATCAAAGAAGTTGGAAAATTAGCTCTTTAAACCTAAAGTCAGCTGAATGGCTGCTGGTAAGAGCAGAAAATCCTCAGATTCTTCTCTCAGAAACAGTTTCTCCAGCTCCAAGCCCCGTAGCAAGTTAAAGCAACTGCAGCATGGGTGCTATTCAATACTCAGCACAAAGTCATACCTCTTGATGAACAAGATTATCAAATCTGTCAAAGCAATGGTGAGGGATAAGATGGAGGCCTAATAAATACAACAGAGGCAGATAAATTGAGAGATATGAGTATTAAATATCAAGAAAATCTGAGCACTTACACTTTTCTCTAATCCATTTTTAATGTTTTTAACCCTTTATATTTTATGTTCATAACCCTACTTTCTTATTCCACCTATTGCTAAAGTATCCATCACAGTTGAGACAGCCACAATACACAGAGTATCACCACACAAATTCAGAAAGCTTCAAGCATCTGCCCTTCTTGCTCTTTAGGCCAACCTTTTATAGCCCTGATGTTCCTGCAGTGCCCCTGTGTGCCCCTGCTCCCTTTGGTATTGCTCAGTGCCCCTGGGCACTCCATGGCTCATTGCTGTCAGTGCTGCTCACCTGCTCCTCACAGCTGCACCCACTGGGGATGAGGCTGGGCCCAGCCCCACTCACAATCACCACAGACTGTGTGCCCACAGGTATCCAGCTGGCCAATTGTCAATGAATGGCTGAATGTTAAGCAAAAATATAAACCAAGTGCAAACTATTTTTATAAATGAACAGATGAGATAAAAGTTCATTTTGAGAGGAGATAGCTCTAGGCTTACCTGCAGTAACTTTTCTGGTGTGGGCCCAGGTGGGCCTCAGCTCTGATCTGGGGTGTGTCATTTTCACTGTAGGTCTAGGCTGTAGCTTAAGAGGTGCTAACCCCTTCCCATTTCCCCTCTTATTAAACAGCAACCTCAATAAAAGATTACACTTTTAAGATCATCACTGTGCAATTAGAAAGCACAATTAATCAGTTCTTTCCCAATCCTTGCAGGCCAGGACAAAGGAGAGTTTGGTTGACTCCTTTGACCATCAGAGCCTGCTGTCTGTGAGAGCTACCCTGGGCCTTTTGCACTGTCACTGGCAGTCAAACACAGATGTTATGACTGACTGGAGACAGGCAGCCAGCACTCCCCAACAAAAGCTGTGTGTTCTGGCAGGGCTCAGGTACATCCAGGGGCACTTTCCAGGAGAAACAGCCTTAAGGACATTAGGGGCTGCCTCTGTGTTCCCATGTTACAGAGATTTCAAATGCACTGCAGGTGTCATAGCCCATTCTTTGGCTCGTGCTCTAGATGAGAGAGGCCCAGGCAGAGAACCTTGAGTTCAGGATTTTATGCTCTTTGAGAGTGGCAAAATTTGCCCCTGAAAACTCGAGCTTTGTCTTGTGCCTCTTTGCCAAACGCAGTGGGAATGAGGAAACGCTTGTGAAAAATCACACCCAGCATGAATTCAGGTGTGGCTCAGAATGATGGACTTGAATTTTAGAAAGCTTAATGCTCATTAATTACAGAGAGTTTGTTGTGTCTCCCCAAACCAAGACACGTTGATGCTAAAAACTACTTAGTTCTTGAGGACTGGTTCAGCATAAGAGCAGCATGGAGTATGAAGGGCTATAGTTTAAAATAACTGCTGACAAAGAAACTTCAGTGGGAAACTTGCCAGGCTTATAAAAGGAAAAGATACCATAGCAGAATATAAAAACAGATAAATAATAAATTGCAACTTCGTCTGGAGCTGTGGAGTGTGCTAGTATTTACGGTTTTGAAAGGTTTTATGGAGAAAATATTTTATTTTTTATGTTGTGAAATATATAGCAACATAAAAATGTAATGGTTGGCTTAACCTATAAAGAGTTTTTTAATCAGTAAGTTCCTGACAGAAGGTGGAATTTGTATCTCAGTACGGATTTTTTTTTTTTTTTTTAATTTTCAAAGTTCAGGATGCCTTGAAGTTGCCTGACGTTATAGGATAAATTTTCAAAGCTCCATGCAGGAGAGATGCCAACATGAAAAACATCAAGCAAACCCTGAGTTATGTTTGTGCATCTCCTGTGTTGTGTTTTGATAATTTCTCCCATATATCTGCATAAAGATAGGGTTTGTGAGCACAGTGAAATTACAGATTGAACTGGCTATTTTCATTCTTCCACGTTATGTGGAAATTAATAAAGTAATTAAATGTTACATTTACTGTTCATTGAATTAGTTGGTTGTTTGGTAATTATTAGTGTGATTACAAAGTGACATAAACAACTGTGTGGCTCGAATGTGCAATTATGTACAATATATGCTGAGCTGACACACAGAGAACATATTCCCCTGATTTTGCAGGCAATTAATAAGTGCTGATGCAAAGCAGCTTGTGCTAAGAGCTGTAAATACTGCAAGAGAGTCCATTTTTTGTTCAGCTTGTGCTTGTGTTTGCACTGAAGCACACTGCTAGTGAAGTCAAACAGAGGCAATTTGACTTGTTCACTGCTAAATGTCATTTAAGTGGATGATAAAGGCAGTTCTGCTCACCAGCAGCTTTCTTGTCTGGCTGCTTTTTCTCTCTGCTGGGCCACCTGTATATAATGTCACACTGTTCTAAGAAAGTGGTAATATCAAATTATGAGAGATTGTGAGGATTTATATGAGTCTGGCCTTGATTTCTTTAGTAATGTTGCACAATTCTAAAAACAAGAGAAATTGTCTATGTTTGGGCATGGCAATATTCATGTTATTCTTTCCTATTTTCTTGTCTATTTTCTGTAAAATAAGACTACATGTGACTGCCACTACTGTCTGCTTTCTGATTATAAGGGAAATGGTGTTCTTCCATTTCCTGAAATAATTTTGGAAAGGACAGCGGTTGTTCATCAAAAATGAATGAAGTCACGACTCACAAGGCTGAACCACAGCTATCCCATAAACCATAGCTGTGCAGCATTTTGTTAGGGAGGTCAGCCACAACTAAACACTTTTATACCAGATATCTGCTGGGTTCCACCTTTGCTAGGAACAAATGATCTTTGTGTATCTTTAATGTATCTGACTGTGAATATGGAGGTCATCTCAACTCTGCTCCACTTCTTCAATTGTGCTGGCCTTGAGCTTGATTTTGCAGGCTGGGATGCATATTAAACCTAAAGAGCTAATGGAGGTAGCAGGGGTGATAGCAGGACACATTGTCTTCTTCTGTTGCCGCTCAAATTATGCAGAAGAGAATGAGCCACCCTGATACCTCATTCTTACCCCTCCTTTTCCTTTTTCTTCTTGCATCCATTCTACACCATGCTGAAATTTTATGCTTTTCATTGCAGTCAAGTGTTTGGCAGTTTAAGGCTGTGTATAATCCATTCATGTGTCTCGACACACTAGTTATTCTCACTAGGCTGGTAGGGAGATAAAGAAGAGCAGCATAAAACTAGGCCTGTACCTGTATGTTACAGACATTTTCTTCTTCTAAAAACTCTGGAACCTCTGGGATCATATGACCTTGAAGAAAAATCTTCCAACAGTGCCACAGCACATTAAGTTTGCTTCACCCTGGGCTGATGACTTCAGCTGTGTTTTCTGCTTTGGCTCAGTAATGTCTATAAATCTTGCACGTTTTGCTGCTAGTGCAGGTCCAGGTGTGGCTTTTGGTGTCACTAGTTGCTGCTGTTTCTTCAGTCCCTTTGGCAATTTGAGTCATTTCCTGAAGAACTTGCGCAGACTGATTTATGGGGGCATTTGGCTTCTGCAGAGAAGCAAAACAGAAGAAGCAAGGGAGGAAGAGGCTTGGATCTGTGTCCCTGACACCTCTGAATGGGAAAGAACCAATGCAATTCCAGTCTGTTGGTCGCCAGTATTGCTGTGCTGCACACTCACAATGACCTTCAGGCCTGTGCTGTGCTGCACAGACCTCTCAGCCCAGGATCAACACACCCAGCTCAGCGAGCAGAGGAGTCTGTGGCAGGTCCTGCTCTGTTCCACCACTGCCTCACCTCTGTGGCCTTGCCTGTAGCCAGGAGTGCAGCAAGGAGCTGTCATGTGAGTACCCTTGCTGTCTGACTGTGGAAGGGATGAATAGAATCATTTTCATGGAGCAAAGTCACATGAAGTTGAATGACAAAGGGTAGAATCTCTTTTATGGACATGATGTGCTGCACACACAGCAGAGGCCCCATGGGTGTTTAACTGCTCGTGGCTCCTGCTGTCTAGAAGGACACAAGATTTTCTATGCTAATCTCTCCTTGTGATGCCAGCTTTAATAAATGGCCTAAAGTTGTCCTCCACAAAGCCTCAAGAGGCTTTCTTACTGCAATCTTAACAGACCAGCACCTCCTGCTGCAAAACACCCACACCCTGGGAGATCAAGAGCAAGAAAATAGTGCTCAAATGACATAACCTGAATATCTTATATAGTCTTGGATGAGCTACTGATCTGCACTGTGACTTGGCACAATAAGCCCCTGGTGAAGGTATTCCCTGTGTATTATCATTAGCTACAAGTGAACAAGTACAATGGACTGAGCCAGAATTTATTGAGTCCTGATTCATTAAGAGGCAGAGGCAGGTAGGCTACAGCAATGAAGTAGGATAAGCCATGCAGGGGATAGCACTCAAATTTAATACCAGAAAGCAGCTTCTGTGAAGATGAAAAGACAACATTCATCCTGACATTTCTCATGCTTTCTAATTTTTTTTAATATAGTAGCAACCTATGCTATTGGAGGCAGAAAATGGATGGTCTGAGTGGAAAAGCTGTAAAAGAAAAAGCTTCTGCCATGGCCCTGATCTGCCCCGCTGGCTGCACACAATGTGGCATTGTATTAAACCCTTACAAAGTGCTGTTGCCCTCCTAGGTCTGTGGCTTTTTTTCCAGGCTTGTAAAATGGTATGCACAGGGATAGTTTTTGAACAATACAATCAAGCTATGTAAAATAGTTTGCAGCCAAGCAATTAGGCCAGGGCTCTGGACCAGATTTAAAGAATCTGATTTGTCTCTGAATGCTAAGAGGAACAGAGGAGAAACTCATGAAGAAAGAAATAGCATTAAGCTAATACTAACCCAGTTTCTGGGTTCATTTTCTAATTGCCATGTTCTTGTTGTAAAATGCTTAGAAAAGCAGAAACAAAATTCAGTGTTTGCTCTTCTTTCACCTCTTGCCTTGTTTTATTTTGTCAGCACTATGTTGTAAGAGAGACAGGGATGTAAAACCTGCCATTTAGCTGTTTCTCAAACACAGCAACCACATCCAGTGCTTGAGAGCTTGCAGGCTGATATCCATTCTGATATCAGGAAATGGAGTCATCATATTGGTTTTGCTCATAGGCAAACTCTTTCAGTGATATTTGTGTGAATGCTTTCTTTTGCTCTTTTCTGTAGGTCCCAACAAAGTAGTCCCTTGCACTCAAAAGAAAGTGGGAAACAGAAGATCAGTCCTGTAGACCTTTACCTGCCATCCTGGGTTAGCTTTCCTTTCAAGAGGTCTCTATGCCTTTTTCCATTACAGAGATATCCTTTTCCTCATTTTACTGGAGTAAATTTTGTGCCTGCTTAGTGGGCCGGTAGAAAAGCAGGGCTTAAAACATATTTTAGACACGGATCTCATCTCTTTCTGGACATCTTTTTTGAAAAAATGATGGTAAACAGATATGGAAAACTCAGAGGATACAATTGTCACTGGTGTGATGATGTCACTTTCTGCTGTTGTTTTTCTGTAGACAAACCAGTAAGGTGTCACCTCTTGATGGCTCTTTGATACACTGAACACCATCTTCCATTAATTTCCTTGGGAACAAAGTGCACTCAGTGTAATGTAGCTTTGGCACTGGAGTCAACAGGAATGATTTTTTTGACCTCAGTTTGCTCTGGACAGGGTCCATGGTGTCCAGCAGTGAATTTATGGTGCCACCTAAACCCTTCAGGGTATGCATGAGTCATCTCTGTGGTGCTGAGGCAATCTCAGTAAATAAGAAGAGACAGCTTCTTTCTCAACAGGTGAACCAAATCCCCAAAGTAAATGTTTTTTTCCCCTCAAGGAAGCAAAAGGTTAATTTGAACTGCTCATGGTCTTCCATGAATCAAATGAAGTAATCCCATGCCTGAGGTTTAAAAGCATCCGTAAATTAGAAGGGTGTAGTGTGCAGATCAAAACGAGGGTTATCAAAGATTAATAAAAAGAGAGAGGCAAGAGAGGGAGAGAGACTCTGCTAGAAACCCTCTCATAACTCCAGCCTGGAAAGTACAGTTCACCTAGTTGGGGTCCAGTTAGCACACACTGTATTGTAGAGCTCAGGGCAACAATATAAAAACATCAGAAGGAAGACATAAGATAATTTGAGAATGTGGAAAAGAAAGTCTGTAAAAAAAAAAAAACCACAAACAAAATGAGGAATGAATAAATGAGAATATGTGGAGAAAAAATGTAAAAATCTGAGAAAAAAACTTCTCAGCTATTTTATCCCATATGAAGCCTGGTTATTTTTTAATGCCAGCTCTATCTGAAAGGCAAATTATATAATGAAAAGAAGGGGAAAACCAGCTCTTTTTCTGGAAAGTAATTCATTAGATGGAGTGAAAACCAGATTACTTAGGGAAAAAAAAGAAAGCTGATCATGCAAAGGGAAAAACCTTCTATCACAGAAGAAGTAGTGAAGATTCTGTGAGACCAACACGTTTTGTGTTCTCTAATGGTGACAAAAAATTCCACAGGCCAGATTAAATTGCCAGGAGTATTGCAGGGGACTGTTCATGTATCCTGATTTTTAGCTAGTAACTGAAGTCCTCTACACCCCCTATGCTTAGTGGTAAACAGTGTGAATTAGTTCATGCCACACCATGCAGGGCACTGGATGGGATTTAGGAGCCACTGTGCAAGGCAAATAACAAATTGTGTCCTTTTGCCATGGAGATGTCACAACAGCCCCAGACCAGCAAGGCTTTCATCTTGCATGTTCTTGCACATGCCTGACTTGGTCCACTTGGGCAGAAGCTGTGTTGTCTTAATAAGAGAGAATCTTTCACTCACAACAAAAAAATCAAACCAAACCCACAATTATGCTGTTGAAACGCTGCAGTTCAATTACTTTGCATGCTTGCCTCTGGTTAAAATTTTATTGAAGCGAGCAATCTTCAGGAGCTCATACTTTGCACAGCAACCTGTGTTGCCAAGCAGCAGTTGGAAGAGCAGAAGATGGAGCAGAAAACCAAAAGACAATGCAGAAGGAATTTCAAAACACTGTAGAAGGGTGAGAGAAATCTCATACCTAATTTGTTTTTCATAGATAATTGTTTATGATTGCAAAGCGTGGGGAGAAAACATCAGCATTTGAGTTGGAACAAGCAGATTAAAACTTCCATCTCACAGTGGCTGTAAAAGTGTTGACCTACCAAGACTGCAGCTGCATCAGAGTCTTGGCAGATCAGGGGATTGCCCTGGCACAGCTCTCAGCTGCCACACAGGACACCCTGCCAAGGTGGAGTGGCTCTGTGCTAAACAGGAAAACTCTGCTTTTCACATCCCCACGAATAGAAGCAGAGCAGTTTCAGAGGAGAGGGAATAGAAGGCATGAAGAACAAAACACACAGCAAAGACCTGCAAAATTCATGAGGACTCATTTTCAGTGGAAGTCCCTGTATAGAATACTCTGATGTATCATCTTTCTGAGAGTTTGGCTGTAATATGAGAGAGCACAGGATCTTGGATTGAGTTATCACACACAGCAAATGCCTTTCAAGGGTTTTGTCTTAGCAAGAAGATAAAGGTCTTGACCCTGTGCAGAGGTGCTGTGTGTAAGCCCTCATTGCTGGTGCCCAGATGCAGCAGCAGCTTGTGCTTGTTAGTACCTGCAGCACTGAAAGACCCTGGCCCATTTCCCCCTTTTATTCCAGTCTAGCTGGGCTCTGCTGGTGTGTCTGCTCCACTGGGGTCAGAGCCTGTCTGCCCATTTCCTAATTCTCTTATATCCCCTTTGTTTCTCTAGAAAGGAATGGTCAGTATTTTAAAGGCTGTGCCGGTAGCCGGCCCTAAAAGATGTGTGCATGTATAGGGCAGGCCAGTCAGTAACCTGGCTCTGCATGTTTATCAGTGGGGAGATTAACCCCTAATGCTGACCTTTTGGGGCAAGGTTCAAAAGGATGCACTCAAGTCAGCATGTCTCCAGCCTGGTACTTTTGCTTAATTTTCAGTTTATCATGTAACTTGTCACAGATTTAAACAGTGCCATCATCCTTATTCTCCTCCATTGGAAGTTCTTTCAGTGACCAAGAAAAGGATGGCTTCTCTAAATCTCTTAGTAAGGCCCTGATCCATTGCCTGTGGAGGTACAAATGAAGTGCACACTTGCCTAAGTGAGCACTGGACTGGATCCTGAAAGGGGACCAATTCTCATCTTAGACTGTTTGGGCATCTTTGTTTGTGGTTGAAGTTGCCTGCAAACTGCTGGAAAACTTGGACTGGTTATTTCAACAGCCATAATGCTGCAGATTGAAGTCATGTTAGTAAGTCATCAGCTAACAACATCAGTGAATATGTTCAGATTATTTCCCTTTAATGTGATGCTAATTTATTGCTGAAGCATCATACTTGATATTTTTAATATGTCAATAATTAAAAATAGTGATTTGAAGAAGAGACCCAGTGGTTCAATTAGAGAAATGTACTAGATGCTGGAAAAATAAAATAAAATAAAATAAAATAAAATAAAATAAAATAAAATAAAATAAAATAAAATAAAATGTTTAAAATGTGGCATCATGGAGATAACAGGTAATTAACTTTTAAAAATGCACTCAAATCTGTCATTCAGTTACAGAAGTTGTCCAAAATGTGGTGAATAACAAATCAAAACAATTGTTCCTCACTATTACTATCAATTCAATTAAAGTCTAAAACAACTTCTCATCATGACTATTCTGAAAGCTTTGAGAACTGCTGTATTTCAGCATTCCTATTCATGGTGCTCAGCTTCTAGAAATTCATTTGAGAAAGCAACCAAAAAACTGAAGCATAAACCACTATCAACTTTGTATTCCAAGAGAAAGACATTTCAAAGTTTTATATCGACATTAATCACCAGCTGTCAGTTAAATAGCTAAATAGGCCAACTCTAAATACACCAAGATTTCACTGCTGATATTTTGAATCTGCATTTAAATCACCCTTCACTCCCATTCCATAAGCCAATGAATATTACTTCTATTTTCTGTGAAGTCATGTTCCTAATTTCTTCTGAGCCTGCACTGAGGTTATGTCCTGCATGGTATCAGAGGTCCTGCTGTTGCAGCCAGATGTCAGCACATCAAACAATTCCTGCTGCATTTTGGGTATGATAAAATAGCAAGATCCCAGCTCCTGGAAAATATCTATTAGTACAGCAATGGTTCTGTTTATTTGTAGCCCAGGTTTTTCATTGTTCCTAAGCTTTTATTGATTTTTTTTCCCCTCAATGTTGTGCTTTGATTGCATAAATACATGCAGGCCTCAGCATGCATCTGGAGAGGTATTTGTTATTTATGCTGCATGTGATCACCAACGTAGTTATAAAACCTCATTCACCCAGCCAGGGAGCAGAAACAGTCTCTCACAAGCTAAACATCCATTTGCACAGTGTGCTCCATGCATGGATAAAGCCAGGCCTCTCAAAATGGGCACAGGCTGGATTGTGCCTTAAAAGATCTTTGTGCCCCTACAGAAGATACTTGAACCATAACCACTACAGCTGCAAGGGGATTGCCCTCCAAAACAGACCCCTCAGCCCACCCCACTTCCCTCATACCCAATTTTTGTAGCTGGCTTGTCCAACAGCTGCTGCTCATATATTTTTTTTCTTGAAGAAAGGTGCAGAATGAGAAAGGCACTTGCCAGTGCGTGTGCCCTGTGGCAAAGGTAAAGCCAGTGTCTGGCAGAGAAAGGCTCAGCATGGAAGGCTGGGGCAATACTTTAGAGGGAATGTAAATGCCATGAGAGCAGAAAGGACAATGGCATGCAATAAGATCGTGTCCTTTTAGGACATGTGGCTTTTATGGTCACATATTTGAGCAGTGTGTATTTAAAGCAAGGCTGCTTCTTAAAGATCTCACTTTACCTAAAATTTTGCCCACATGCCATCAGAATTTTGGTTCTAAGTTGCTGTTCAGCTGTCTAAGGTGGTTCTAAGGTGCTGTTTGAAAGTTACATACAAGTACCCTTGAGATTTTTACTCCACAAATCAAGGTAGTTTGCAAACCAAATTCTCGTCTTTGAAAGTGTTAGTGGGGCCTTTTGTACATGATGTGCTTATTTTGTTGCAGTTGTGATAACAATGAAAGAGAAATTGAACAGGTGTGGTACAGCAGAGAGAAAAGCCTTGATTTGACACCCTTAAACAGTTTCAATCAACAGGAACATTCAGCATCTTGCAGAATAATCGAATGTTTCCTAGTGCAAGTATTGATGAATAACAGCTCACAAATTTGGAGTGGCACAGCAACCCCCTCTCTGATTGTAATTGCCACTGACTACCTTTGCAGAGTGATGAGCATGTGCCTGTGTGTTTGCACACCTGATAAAGAAACCCAGGCTCTGACAGTGGTCTGATTATCAACTGCACAGCTGAAGCTCTACTTAACTACAGAGGGTCTAAATAATTCATCATTGCACAGACTGGAGCAGCACTGACTGAGCATTGCTGGGTAGGACAAGACTCACCTGTCTCCACTGACTGCCCCAACCCATATTTTCAACTGTAGGGATAATGACAAAGATGTGCACATAATAATTTTCTAATATGGAATAATTAAAAATTATTTAAAAAACTAAATAAGTGAAAAACCTCACAAAGAGGCACACGTTTTCGCAAGAGTGTTGTTACATCTGGAGTATCTCTCTGTCTCTAGTTAACATATATTACATGTTTTTTGTGTAGATTAATTCCCTATTTAAGGTATTGTTTCAATGAGTAAACTAAGCACAAAGAGTTGAGCTGTTCTTCTCTCTTCCTTGTAAGGACTTAAAGCCTCTTTATTTCATGCTGAGCTGGAATAGAACTGAGCAGGTTCTTTCCTATCCTTCATGACTTTTTATTCTGACAGTTAAAACTTCCAGTGAGGAATTTGCTTTGGGCTGAACATCTGAATCATTAGGGTTGCAAAAGACCTCCAAGATCATCCTATCCAACCTTTGACCAAACACCAGCTTGTCAACTAAACCACAGCACCAAGTGCTACATAGAATTGTTCCTTGAACCCTTCCAGGGATGGTTCCACCAGCTCCCTGTCCAGCCCATCCTAATCCCTGACCACCCTTTTAGCAAAGAAATTCTTCCTGATGTCCAGCCTGAACCTCATCTAGCAGAGCTTGAGGCCATTTCCTCTTGTCCTGTTGCTAGTCCAGAGAGAGGAGACTGAGACCCACCTTTCAGGAAGTTGTGGAGAGTGATAAGGACAAGATGAGCAGACCCACAATATTCTGAAATCAACTGGAAAAAAACACAGCAAAAAAACAAACAACCCCTCAAGACCTACTTACGTGATGAAGTAGTCACATCCTCAAAGTGCTTCATTGCTTTGTGTCCTCAGTATTGGAATTTATCTCTCATTTTTAGCCTTCTGCTGTATATTCTAAGGTAGAACAAAATAAAGTGTTTTTTAGAAGGTTGAAGTAATGGTTGTTGAAAATAAAAATATTTGCTTTGTAAATTCAAACTCACTACCATTCAAAAGTGCTAGGAGGTTTATATCTGCCCCCAGCAAAGACACTAGAAAGCAGTTCACAGTGGGTGAATATTTTGAAGATCATGAGGAAATGGGTTATTTTACCTCCATAACCATTTTGTAGCCTGATTCAAAGGCTGTTTGTGTAACTGAAAAGCTCTTAATGGTTGAGCATATACTATATGTTGGATATCTTTCATGAATTTTGTTTGCTCTGGAAAACAAAACAGGAGTAAATAAATACTCAGTCCATCTTAATAAACCTATCAATAAATCTATTCTGTGTAAAAGTATGCTGGTGATCTTGAAAGTTCAAAGCCAATCTTCTAAAAATTGTGCAGACATGACTTATCCCAAGATATTGTGCAGCTGGAATGCTGGGTCTTACCTCAGTTCCATAAATCTAGAGTTATCCTTTCGTTATCATTTGCTCTTTCCACAGAAATAATTTGTTACAAATTAAGTTCTAACAAATTGCCTTGTTATCTTCACTGCAAAATCAGTTCTTCCCAACTGCAGGCAGAAACCTTTGGAAAGGTTTACAGAGATTGATGTGGTGCGTTGGATGTGCACCAATAAACCAAGATTGCTACATGTGATTGTTTCATAACAATTATCACAGATATTTTAAAGACAGCTTTTCTTTCTTTTGGAAAATGTGGGCTGGAAAAAGAAGCAGCAGACTTTTAAACAGACCTTATGATTATGACTAAATTATCTTTTCAGAGATATTTACATTTCAGCCTGTGCCTGTTTTTCTTAGGAGAAACTAGTCTTTCCATGCTAGTTTATTTTCTTTTGTTTTAAACCCCTCAGTCTCTGGTCCCCCGTTTATTTTTGTATTCCTCTTTTAGGGCAGGCGATAACCTCAAGCAGAGGGGCCAAACAGACTTTCTGGGACCCATCCTGTGTTTACCTTCTGATGTCCTGTGGGCTTTCAAGTGCTATTGCTCTCTTTCAGCCCCTAATCGTCCCCTGACAGAAATATTGATATTTCCTCCAGAATACTGACTCACAAGACTGTCATACACACCTCAAACAAAAATATATGCCCTCAGGAGCAGGATAATCTCCTGAGTGAGCAAGCCCAGGATTTGGAAGGGTGAGTTATTCCCATGCTGACTCTGGCCACAGGATGTCAAACTTGCTTCAGCATTTTCAGGGAGCAATTTGCATAGCACCAGGCTTCACTGTAAAGGCTTCTTTTTTCTGTTTATCACAGCTTGCCTGCTTTAAAAGAAAAGATTTTGTTGCTGTCCTTTTTTAATGGATTCTGCTGGATGTATGTATTCTCTGTGATCCTCCAAGCTGTTGCAGGTTAGCCAGACCCTTTGTAGCTGCCCAGGACCCTTCCAAGAGGATATCTGCAGCACTGGCCCAGGCACTCGTGGCCCCTCAGTTCTGGAAATCAAATCTTCACTCCTAACCTGATTGTTCAAAAGCAGAGCTAGATTAAAGGCTTTATACATATAGTTCTGCCTGAGCTTTGTAGGGAAGAGGGTCCACTGAGTTCAGTGGGGGCAGGATTAGGATGGAGCATTTGCAACGTTCTGCAAACAAAAGTGATGCCTGTAGGGCTGCCCAGGATATCCCCACACTTTGAGTGACATCAAATTCCTGCTGTGCACACATGCAAAACCTGCATCTCCCCAACAGGGAAGAGAGCATCATATTTATTTGATGCCTGAAGAGCAAACCAGCCTGCTGGCTCCTTAAGATGCACATTAGATTTATGTCTCCCTCTTGGAATTAATGAAACTGCAGGAATTATGATGAATGATATGGAGTGATTTATGAATGTCCATCACAGTTAGTCATTTTGCTTGTTGAGGAGGTTTCCAGGTTTTATGAACGCTGCTTTTTGCAGGTTCATTGCCTCTTATATATGAACAATAAATGTCCTGTTTCATGGTGGAAAAACAGCTTGATAAAAAAAAAAAAAAAAAAAAAAAAAAAAAAGGGCAATGTCATAAGGAACATTTATAAACAGATCCAGTGTAAAACTGTGATCTGGTAACAGCCATTCAGAAAAAACGAGGAACTGTCATGCTGGAAAAGGTCCTTCAGAGCAGGGCAGTGAGAGATAATAAAAACCAGTGCTCATATTGTGGATTGGGAACTTGCTGCTTGACCCTCCTTGCTATAAAGTTTGATCCTTCAGTCTCTGATCTCTCACACTTGAAGCCAGTGGGAGTTTTTTCATCCTACCACTAAGCAAATCACAGGAAATCAGTGGAACTAGTCTTTGGCTCTGTATGTCAAATTAAGCACATGTGTGAAGGAGTGACATCAGAGAGCCAGAGCCCACCTGAATTAAAGCATTCAACAGGGAATCAGGGAGTGGAACAGCCTTTGTGGTATTTGCTTTCACAGGGAGATAGATGGCTTTTGTAAGCTCAATATCTTTTTTCATCCCAAGGAAGGCACTCAGTGCTTGTGTTCATGTTTGCAGTATTGTATGGGCCAGACAAATCCAGCCCTCCTCACTTTCACACAAGGAAATTTCCCCTGATTTAATGGGTCTGGGAGTTTGATCCTTTGCTGAGAAATAATCCCTGAAAAAAACTGTTGGCAAGTCCTGTTGGCTTGGTTTGTAGTGATAATTCCTGCACTAACTAATTATATTCTGATTTATCAGATTTGGACTGTAGACCATGTTAAAAAAAAAAAGTTAAACAAACTGTTTGAAACAGTTAAACTGTAATGAAAACACCATTCTATCTCTCATGCTTCTTACTTTCCTCTCAGCATAATATGGGATTTTGGTCTAGGTAGCATATCTAAAATATTGTATTGATTAGCCCTGCAAAGGAAAAAGACTTCCTGAGATACTTTTCTCATCCTTATAATAGAGCTTTTGGCATTGTTTATGAATTCTTTGAAATAGGAATTTGCCTAAAGGCAAGTTCAGTAAGCAGTCCTGTGTTCTGGATTTTCCCTCAGTCTAATGTCCTCAGGAAAATGAAACACAGCAGTGGGATCTGGAGGCTTTGGAAAAATTTACCATTCAAAATAGCCAACCTCAGAACACTGTTCCTGGGAGGGGCAGGGCACAGCATGAAGATGACTGATGCCTTCCCACTTTGGTGTCAGTTTTTACACTGTTCATGGCACTTCTGATGCTTAAGTGGCCAAATCACATGCAGCCTACACATCTGCCTGATCTGGCTCTGCAAAAGGGTCTTCTTTGTAACCTGTTTGTGAAAGTGGCTGCTGTTACCTAAGGGAAATTAATAAATACCTAGCCACTGCTACTGTGTCCTTGTTCTTTTAGCTCAGTGGGCCTTGAAAAATGTTTCTCTGAATTTTATGTTGCTTAATGAGAATTATTTTAATACCTAGGTCCTGCTTCCTAGCATGAGGGCTTCTCAGTCCTAGGATCTATTAGGGTAAGTAGTGGTGGATATTCATAAAAGCTTACTTTGATTAAAACATGGTGTGAAACTGAGATATACTGTGAGTAGGATCAAATTGGATAAAACCCTCCAATAACTGTCTTTTTCTGTCAGCAGCACCATGGCTCTGTGTTCCCTGTTTTAGCTCCAAACTCTAGACTGTGTATAGGGCACTAAGTCAATGAGGCTTAGAAAGGATTTTTTAGATGAAAAAGTCATCTTTAATTTCAGTTATAGTGCCTGTTGATCCCCAGAACAAATATTAACTCCTCAAGAGATGCCATAGCTTTATGAACAGAAAAGCTCTTCTAAATTACATTATATACTCACATAGTCCTTAACAAGGTGGCATGAAAAGTTGGATGTGAGGAGCAGCACAGATCTAGACCCTGGTGCTCAGAGCAGAGCTATATATTTCTTAGTTCTGGTGGTGTTGGTGACTATGTGGTATTCCACGAGCTGGAGGTCTGAGTTGCAAGTTTCAAAACTATGGGGAGACATCTGTACCTTTACAACCTGGAAAGAACCTAAATGTGATCATGATTGATTTTGGAGCTTAGGAAGCCCTACAAGACAGGGATCTCTTTTAGGAATCCCACAGCTCAGTGCAGACAGTGTATAACTTGGTTTATAATGACAAAAGCAAACAAAATTGGATGTATTACTAATTTGTTATATAGGAACATTTCTATGAGTTTAGTTCCCGAAGCATATTCCTCTACACATGCTAGAATCCTGATTTTTCTTACTTTTAAGTTTACTGTAACATTGCTGTCAATATTATTAAATTCTGTTGGGCTTCAGCTGCAACTCCCTTAAAAAAGACTTGTATGTTGTGCAGGGCTGTGCCAAATTCATCTGGGCAACTTGGTAATGTTTGTATTTTTGTCACTTTCTTTATTTTCTTCCTGGCTTCTAGGTCTTCTAGAGCTATTTCCCTTACTGCCATTGAACAACTGTGAATTATTGTCAGTTGTATTTTGTAAACTATCGAACAACATGAGGGGAAGCCTGATTTCTGTCCTAAGAGAACTTGTTTTGGATATGTAACAACTGCAGGATGTATTGTAACAATGTACACCTCTCTAACTGAAGCCCTTTCCTTTCCACGTCTTCTGTCTTGCAATTTGTGATCTTTGTGACCACAAGGTCACTGCAGCTGAAATTCTGACTTTTTTCAAAGAGGTAATGGCATAGGTGAATTTGTTATGTTCTCATCCCCTCTCTCACATACTAGCAGGAGATCCCATTACTGCTATTTCTTTCCATACTTGAGATAAACGTGTTCCACTCTGTTAGATGCAGACTTTATTGAGAAAAGTGTAATCAAAGCTACTGTAAAATAAAAGCACAGGGCAAGCCAACCTGCTCAGTAGCAGCAAATTAAAGATGTGGTTACATTGCCTTGTGCTGCTTTTGTGAGTAGATGCCACTGAGTGAGATTTCTAACGAAAAATATTTACTAAGATACTTCTAACCATTTATTTAATCTTAAATTATTGAATTATTTTTCAAAATATGACATTGTGTTGGTCTGAAATGAAGACCTAAGCTTCGAGGGTCTATAGGAAGTTTTAATCTTCATTGATGTAAGACATACAGTAAAAAGTAACTAACACAGGCTTGGTGATTGTGTTGTTATCATTTCACTGATACCCAGAGATCTCTGCTGATTTGCTTTGGTCCTGAAGTAGAAATCCAGGTCCATGCCTAAAGGAAAGGTGCACCATGGCTGTGAGCACCCTTTGAGCACCCTGGGAGCACACCCACTCTGGCCCTGCCTGGGGACTTTGGGATGACCAAGGGGGACGCATCTGAGGCTACAGTTTCCTTTCATTCATACTTAGTGGCTTAAAACAACCTACCAGGAAAACCCCAGATTGAGGCTTTCTCACTAAACCTCTTTCTCAACATCATCTGGAAATAACAACCCCAAACCCCTTTAAGGCAAGGTTCTGTTTCATTACATGCACCAAGCTTCTTCAAACTACATCTTTGTTTTCCTGGCATTCAGTAAAAGCTGGCCACAGAATGTGCTTGTGCTACCTTCTCAAGGCAATGGTTTGTGATTTTTGAGAATTCACAGGCGAATGTAAACTTTTATACTCCAACAGCAAGGCTTGTTCTTTTACTTCCCAAATCCTTCATTTTTTAGTGGTATGCCCCAAAACCTGCAATGCTGTAAAGTTCATATCAGTGGTCCAAACTGCATGTACTCAGGGAGAAAGAAGAAAAGCTAGCATGCAGGCGACCTGCAGGCTACACAAACCTGTCAGGGACAGTGAGATTGAGCAGATTTAGTCAGGAAGGATCCTTCATAATTGCTAATAGTTGTGGTTTTGGATTCATTTTGTATAATTGCCTGTGGGTTAAAAAGGGCCATTTCTAGCTCCCATTTGTGCAAAATGCAGTTATTCATTATGATAAGAGGAGCAAGCTTTATTTGGGCCTCTGCTAGAGATGACAGCAACACCATCCTCTCTGTTTTTCACATTATCCAGCGTGTTTATTTGAAAGGCCAAGTAAATCTCTTTCTGAGGAGACAGGAAGATGGGTGAGCCCTGCCCTGAAGGTTTTGCAATCTGAAGATCTAACTGAAACAACTTGAAAGAAAAAAGTATAATATCCATATTTCCTCATCCCATATTTGTGGCCTCTTTAAGAACAGCTTGAGCTCTAACCATGGGTAACAAAAACTTGCAGGACTGTCAAATGACCTCAGGGAATTAATGTTTGTTTCCATGACTGCAATTTAACTGCATCTAAGTGCAGACTAAAGGGATGTCTCTGTGTCCCTGAGCTCTCCTTTGTGCTGGCATTAATGGCTGAAGGATTGTCCAGGGAGCCGCCTCTCGGAGCCACTGTTGTAAAGGATCTGGTAATTTTGTGTCAGGTCGCTTTTTCAACCAGACAACTTCCCGGGCCCAGCTTCCTCTGCAGTCACAATATCTGCTCTACACATTGGCCAGGACTTGGCAGGTTGGAGCTCCCTTCCTAGTGTAGCCCTCCGTGCTTAAATGAGATGAATCTGATTGTGAGTACACAGGTGGAACTCTCATTTTACATATAGGCAGCATCCAACCCAGAGTAAATATTAACAGGGAGTTCATGGAGATGTTTTTGGCAGGAGCAGAGGGAGGAGTGTTCCTTGGCTAATTTGGTAGCCCAGTGAAGGTCAGAGAAGCCCACAGACCCTAGAATGGCTCTCTAATGTCACTGGGGTCCCTGGGAGTCTGGTGTCAAGGTATTGTGTGATATTAAAGGCCCACTTTGTGGAGATGTCCAATAATCTGAGTGTGGAAGAAAAACCCAAATGAATTCCAGTGAAATCTGTAGCTGTTGCAGCTACAGGAGCTCAGACATGTAATTCTGATGTTCCTGAGGGCCTCAGAACCTTATTGTGATGGTGTGCAGGGTCAAAGATGGCCAATACTTCTAAGTTCCTGCTTTTTGAAGTCAGACTTGTCATGCTTGAGGTCCTGATTTATGATTTTTGAACATTTAGGTTGGCAGCAGAGAGAAAAGACAATCTTTAACTTGATTTAAGGAAAAGGCTTGTCTTTGGCCTCTGTAATTTGTATTCCTGCCTGAATACAAATGCAGACCCTGAGCTACCTTCCCAATTCTCCCTTGGCTCAGCTGTGTCTGTAACTCTTGTGTTCTCATCACTGCACCAGGAGTTTCTCCTGCCCCTCAGCCCAGCTTGCTGAATGGGATGGGATCCTCATCAGTCATCTTCCCATGGCTGACACCACCCTCACAGACAGATGCAGAGCTGACTCTTAGTCACTACCCCAGGCTTCAGGATATTTTCCTTCCTTCATCATCCTTCGTGATGATGATGATGAGCAGAGCCATCTATTTTTCCCCTGTATTTTTCCCCCCAACTGCTGTTACAGAATTTTTATCTTTTATCATTAAATAGGCAACCATTCAGCAAGCAAATCTGGTGCTTCTCAAAATACCATAAAGCTAAAGGGGAAAAAAAAAGCATAGGGAGATAGATGTAACTGTTTGTTTAGTTTATCTTTATGTCCAAAGTGACTAATTGACTTTAGTGATATTTTGTAGAAATAGTTGATATCTGAAGCTAAAACCTCATGTAACAAATCTCAGCACAGATGGTATTGTGGTTGCAATCAAATAAAAATGGCATATAGTAAATGAGTAGAGAAGATTTCAAGTCCAATATAGTGAGTCTTGAAAGATGGTTGGAAAAACAACACTTTATGTGTTGAGAAATTAGAAAGTTGGCTTCTGACAGAAATAGCACAAAACCTGGCCTTAAATTTTTTAATCTGCCAAACTGAGCTAAAGATACTCAGGGTAGGTGTGGAAGTGAACCTTACATAAGTGAGGGCAGATAGTAGGCTCTTTGCTGAGTAACAAAATAAACCCCTTAATCTGCACCTAAAAGTATCCTTCTAACTCTCTTAGTTAGTTAGTTAGGGAAGGATCTTTTGAGGAATAATATTGAGACAGTGACAATGCTGATTTTCTAGGTAAAGGGAAATACCTGATTTTGGCCTATGGAACAAACCAGTTTTATGCCTGGACACTTTCAATTCAGCAGTTCTGAATTAGTATTCCCAGAATAAAGAGTTGTTCTGAGTTCATAAGCACCAAAATACAAAACCAGACAACACAATAACAAAGCATAAATTTGTGAATGCAAATATGCTGTGCATGGAGGAGGATGTGACCAGGAAGACTGAGTGGCACAGAATTAGAAATGAAGACTGCAATGGTTAAATATGCACAGCTGGAAAATCTGCCTGGACAGAACACAGTTACTGGAGAGGCTGGAGAGGATGGGTCTACCTGGAATGTCTTGGGCTAAAAGACCTGAAAGCTGAAAGTTTCCTTGGCTCAAGGGGGAGACTCAGCACATTTTGGGATGTCCAGTGGACATGATGAAGAGCAGAGAGTGTACCCAGCTCCGGCAGCTGAGGGGCTGCAAGGGGAAGTGTCAGACTTGGTGCCATGGTCTTCATTTTCTCCCCTGGCCATCTGCCTTCAGCTGCTGCTGGAGATGGGCTGCTGGCTTGGACAGATCCTGGGTCTGACCCAGTCCAAGGACACATTTTCTCCTGTTCAGTGACAGGAGATGAATGTTGTGAAAGTCCTTAACAGCAACAATATGTTTAGTGAAAACTTTGGTGTCCTTCTAGGAGGTGGGCAAGGTTAATGTTTCACAGGACTGGGCAGATGTGTGCAAACCCTTAGGAAATCAATTGAGTATATAATAAATTTAATAAATAAATGTACCTTTCTTTAATGAATAGGAGCATTTTCAGTGTTGTTTTTGGTAGGCATGTACTTTGCACACATATGTAGGAAAGGTTTATGTTTCGATGGAAAGAAATTAATTCAAACTCATTGACTCTAGCCTCAATAACAACATTCTATCATAATAGTCACATTTTATCCCATTAATGCTATTTCTTTTACCTATTCTACTGCTGCTGAGGCACACATTATTTTCTACAAGGCTTTGAAAGGCACAGACAAGCATCTGGGAAATCCTTTACCTCTTGTTATCTGTAGGTTTTGTTAACTCTTTTAAATCTTAGGACAGTCTGAGAGTCACATTCATTCATGTTCTATATGGGTTCTGCAATGAAACATCAATTAAAATAGTGTCTGTAATGCTAAGGTTACTGATCTCAAGAAGACAGTATTTGCTTCAGTTTCAGGATCATTTATAACTTCCATGATAATGGAATTGACATCTAAAGTAATTATTCTCCAAATAAATAATTAAACTGAGTAAAGCACGGCAATTTTAACTATTTATAGGAGGTGTGCCAAAAGACACTAATGGCAATGATTTTTTTTTCTTTCAAAAAATGGGTTTACAGAATTTCTGCAAGTCATTACACAGGACAAAGAAAGACAGCAATGTCCTCTGCTTTCAGCTAGAAGCCTTGAAGTGGCAATCAGTGTTTTCTTTACTGCAGTTCAGACAATCTCAATGTTTTATGAAAACTATTAAGGAAGTTGGCAATGTCCAACTTCCTTAATAGTTTTCATAAAACTATAACTAACTAACTAACTATTAGAAAAGGCTAACTAGCCTTTTCTAGTTACTTCTGCTACTTACACAGATAGAAAATTTTCACTGCTCTGATGGAAGGCTATAGATCACTAACAGTAAAGGATTTTAGCCTGTGTTCTAGACTAATTTACTAGACCACTGTAATATAATTAATATTATAATAAAATATAATATAATATAA
>WBNO01012092.1:0-31999 GCA_013400575.1 Peucedramus taeniatus
CTACTTTAACTGTCAAAAATGGAAACTACATGTTTGATGAAACAGCAAAAGTATAAATAAATAAATATAAATGGCTAATGGCTATAAATGCACCTAAGGGAGGGTGATGTGTAGACACATCCACACTATTCATTGTAAGGCACATAGAGTGGAAAACCATCAAATAATAAACTTGGACTGCTCGAGTATACTATGGCATGTGATATCTGGGAATTTGAGCCCCATCACACTGCAAAGACAGTTGAAATTCCGTTTCATACCACAAATGAATGCACTAACTGCAAAAATGTTCAGCATATAGGATCAGAAGAGGAGGTTGATCCTTCTGCTTTGTTTCAGAAAGTACAATTTCCATTTGATGTGCTTAAAGAAAAAAGTTGTTTAACTTTAGGAAAAAATTAAAATTAGGAATCTAAATTGGAAGGAGATAAAATACTTTCAGATATCAACACAGTAACTGTCCCTTAAAGTTTAAAATTTTTTAGAATATTTGTACAATTGTCATAATCACAAAGCATATCTGAGTGACTTCCTTTTTGTGGGCAATGATTGAACTGCCAATTTTATTATTGAGTACTAGGCTCAAGATTATAGCTAAGTAATAAGTAAAATAATTTCTTGCATATTTGAAGGGTATTTTATTTTCTTTTGCCACTTTTTGGTACCTCAGACATATAAAATTTACATATACAATTTAATGACGTTATGTTGGGGGTTGGATCTGTTTCNGTTTCATGTATTAGCTGTGCATAAAATCTGAAGTAATCTACCATAGAAAGGAAGAACACTGTCACTTAGACCTTTAGTTCTGAATCAATGAGCTTAATTCTGTGAGGTTTTATTCAATATCAATCCATTTACTATAATAGAATTTCATGAGAAATAAATGAGAGTAGCGCTTCACTCATTATATTTGTACAAATTTCAGGAAGGTTAGTTCTTTAGAGTTTGGAACATTACCAATTTTCTAAACAACTTATTTTCTCTTAAAAAGAAAAATCACAGTAGAAATATCTACTTATTATATCTTGATAGCCGAATTCTTCACTTTTAGTTTTGGTCAAAAGAAATAAGACACTAAAGAAGGATGGGGTCAAAATTTTACCATTGATTTAGCAAGCTTTCTAAATGTCAATGCTAATCTCAACTTTCATACATTTTGAACCAGAGAATGTTACAAACTCTCTCTGTTGAGAACATAGTCTCAAAAATAGCTGCTTGTCAGAGATGTAAGTTCCCTAACATTACCCATAAATGTTATATCCCTGGGTGCTGCTATATTGGATTAATCTCTTTTCTAGGATGGAGTAGACATGCTTTCTCCCCAACGAGTCCAGCACACTATGAACCATAAAAGCTATACCTCCTGTAATGCCTTGTTCTTTACTGACACAATGTCTCACCAGAGCACAAAGGCAAGCAGTCCTGTGAGAGTTCTGTAACTATGAGCAAGTATCTAATGTGGTTCTCTTACAGATTTCACTCAAAATCTGGTTCTTTCTAGATGGCAGACAATTTTCAAAAAGCACAGGAGTGACAGCATGCTACATTCAACATATACTCAGCTTTTAAACAGCATCATAAAAGTGTTTTACAACCCTTGATAAAAATCTCTTTATAAATTCTGAGAGTAATGCTAGCAGTTGAGTATATTTATTATCTTCAGAATACTGGTGGAGCACAGGTGTAAGAAATCAGTCACAAAGTGGCAACAAATACCAATTGACAAATCAAGTTGAAATGTATAAATTAATGTTTTCACTTGCCATAAGAAGGGTAATTCCACTCTTTAAATCCTAGTCTAAAAAACCACAGAAGCCTTGGAGAATTAATAACATTGTATAAGGACAATATTGACAAATATTTAAAATCTATGTCCAGGGGACTTTAAGCAATATAAATAACAATTTCAAGGAGTATAGGGAGGTGTTTTCCATATAAAATACTTAACACATGGTTATAATTGTTTATGAGCATCCTATAGTATAAAATATTTTTCTGTAGTGATGACATGACATATTCTATTCTTATTATCTTATTATCTATTAGAGGGAATTTTGTTTTACTTTTATTTTTTTAATTGGAGGACCAAACCATATTCCTGGTGAAGGAAGACAGAGTAAGGTAAATAATAAGAACTTTGTAAATTCAAAAATGGGAATTATTGTTAAACATTTCTGAATATTTAGTGCCCAGAAAAATAATACCTTTTCTGACAAAACTAAATACTAGTAAAATTAAATGGTCTGAAAATGACTAAGTTTTCCATATAAAAAAATGTACTCAAATGTGAGACTATAGAGTTAGGAAAATATTCCAATGCATTATTTAAAACATTTCTTTTTAAATTCTCTTCATAAGAGGAGCTTCATCAGCAAAGTTTTTTGTGTTCAAAAATGAAAAATAGATAATGAGGTATGCAGAAAAGAGTGGTTTTATTTAGAATTAAACATGCAAACCTGTAGATCACTTGTGATTCTTGGATATGTAAAAAAAATTTATAGAAAAGTATGTAGTTTTCCTAAATTTAATACAAGTATAGCCACTTATTCTTTATATGCACATCTTCATATTAGTTTAAATGTTCAGTAATCATCTTGGCACCCTTTTACGAGATAACAAAGTTGAAAAACCTTGCCAAATAGATGACTATTTTTCAAAAGCAGCAAATAAGAGATATTTTCATCTTTTCACAGCATTAAAAACTATTCAGGCAGTAAACTGCAGGCTATCACATGTATTAAATATACATGAAAATATCTAAAACATTTGAAATGTTTTGAAAACCGAATTATGTTATCCACTGCTAACAAAAAAGAGAATGTAAATTACTTTAAAGCTGGGATGATGATGAAGATTAAAAAAAAGTCTTGAAGTCTTGTTTTTTAGTTTCTTCTGGAAACTAAGCGTACAAAAGAAGAAACAAAACAAACAAACAAACAAACAAACAAACAAAAAAAAAAAAACAGACAGAACAACTGAGCTGAGGATTACTTTTCAAACAGAAGTGTAAACACTAAAATTCTGAAATACTAAGAACGTATCCATCATGCAAGCTAGTATGGGAATTGCCTCGACTTTGAAAAGATTTTGAAAGTTCTAAAAATCTGAAGATGTTAAAACTAACCAACCAACCAACCAACCAAAAAAAAAAAAGCAAAAAAATATTAGATCTCATAAATTTCTCTGGGACTTTACGACTCAATTGACATTTCCTGGAGAATATTTTGTTATGCTACATGACCTTTTTGCATACAATATCAACCAACCTTTTCACTTTATCCTGTCACTAAATACTTGAAGCTAAAATCTCTACCTCACTAAGCAAATGAACATAAATTTCTTCATTAAGTAGATATTTTTTAATATTAAATATTTAAATAGCCATTTGGGTACATTAAAAATATCTTGAAAAGCTTTTATGGACGTGATTTCAGGGACCTAATTGCATCCTAATTCATACATAAAAATATTTAAGGTTTAATTACAAAATTTTATAGTATACTTTTTCTCTTACAGTCTTTATCATTTCATCATGTTTTCAGATATATGCAGGACCAGCACTTCTTCTTGGAAAGCAGCTTTAAACAAGCCAATATTGCTTAAATTTTTCTTTATATGCAAGTGATTCTAGATCCTAAAGATAAGCCAGGTTATTTTTTAAAATATAAAAAATGTTGCTAGAGTTTGGTTAATAAATGACTTGTATTTCTAAAATTCTGAAGAAATCATTACTCTATATCTCTCTGTCGTAACATTCTCAGAATAGACTGAAGGTTGTTTTTTTTTTTTTTCTTTTCTGTATGTAAAGGAACTCCAAAGAATAATGCTGAATTGCAAAAGTGTGGAATATCTACTACTCTAAACTTTCTGACTATACATAAAATACTCATATGACAACACAGCACAAAAAACTACCCTGTATCGAAGACACTCCTTCTAGATTTGTGCTGCCCTCCTAAACAGAAAGCCTCCCTTACACAACTTAACAAACACTTATGGGTCAAGAGTCACAAGTTGTTTACCATTGGTGTATATGATGGGTAATATAATAAGAAAAAAAGAATTCCTAGATCATCCTGTGCTTCACCTTAAAATTAAAACTTAAAAAAAAATTGAGCCTTAGTCTGATGAATTAAACTGGTGTTTGAGTTAGAAAGATTAGATAAAGTAGTATTTCCTTTATAGAAAGGTCAATATCTACTTTACATATCTCCTTCCACCTCAATCTGCAAAACAGTGTGCATTTTTTTAAGGTAATTATAAAATTCTGTCTTACAACAAAATTTGCATTGTAGAGAATATAGAAGAAATAGAATACAATAAAGAGAATCTTCATCTTTTAACTCTAAGTTCTGTCCCTATTTTTATGATCAAAGCACTTCATTCTACCCTGTAATTGTTGCTATCTGTACTCAATATTTAATGTTCCTTCCCTTGTAAAATCAGCCATCTTAGATCTAGAAAGCAGAGGAATAAAAAATCCATTTGTTACTAATGGGAGTCATGAAGCTCTCTTCCACTGTTACTTTTGACAAATAACAATTTTAAAAAAAGGAATTGTAATTACATTGATCCATCCATGGTGGAACTGCATTAGATAGTTATATAGGTATGACTTCTCACCAAGTCTGGCACATAATCATAGTGTGATTTTGCTTATGAATATTTATTTTAAAAACTTATGTTTTGGACAGAAGAAAACAAAACCAAGAAAAGCTATCATCACTGTCATTTACAAGATTCAATACCATTGCTGTAGGATGAATTAAGAAAATCCAAACCTCCTCAGATAAAAAAAACATTTATCATTAATAAGATTTCGTATTAGAACTGTATAAAACACATAAAAGTTCTGATTCATAATTCCATTTAATAGCTGTTTGGTTGCATTCCAAAAAGTTATCTTAAGCTGGTTTTCAAATTTAGGTGTTTGATTTTATTGTTTCCGATTAAAACAAGAGTAAACTAAATTCAGCTGATTATAAAAATTAATTTTTTTACACAGAAGTAAGAAGAGATTTCTCTCTGAAAGTTCTGAAGTTTGACCTGGAATGAGTACATTACAAAAAAATTACATTTTTTCCTGGGGAGCAAATCTCTGTTTAATTACAAATCCTGATGCACCCATATTTGAGTGAAGCATATGTTATTGCTTCCATCTCCTCTTCCAGATTAAATCATGCTGGTATCTTCCCTTTCTTATCATTAGCCTGGCTTCATTTTGTCCTTAAACCTGAAGATAAGAAGCACCTTTATTCTATAAATGGGTAGTAGTAGTGATCCAAAATAATATACGTATATATAAAATATTTACAAGTTTCACTATTTTTTAATGGGAAACGTCATAGAGTGAGCTAAATTTCATACTAAGCCTTGCTTGGAATATAACTTTTTTTTCCTTCATTTAATGGTCTTACCTACAAATATTTTAAAAACTGTTTAAAAACTGTTCAGATGCTCACCTTCTTTTACCAAAAGATTAAATGGAAAAGTTTAATGTATCTTGAAAGCAAAATACTTAATCAGAGTTTCTTGTTTTGGCTATACGGAAGTATTTTTTTTTATTATTTTGGTTTTTGAGTATTTTTGTAGAGGTTTTTGGTTTTGTTTTTCTCTACACTCATACCTCACTGATCAAATCTTTTGTTTAGTTGCTCAGGGCCTTAAATAGGTCACCTAAAAGGTCTTTTGAACTACGTATCCTGGGGTTAATAACAGGGAACACACAAGAATAAGGCAAGCAGATAGTTATTGTGAATATTGTCCCAAAGATCAATGAATCTATAATTCAGGCACTGTTTTAGACAAAAGTGTTCCAACAGATAATACCACTCTCTACCAAGAATAATTCTGTTGGTCATGTCATCCCCATATTCCTTGGGACCTACAATAACATCATTGTAGAAATTGTGTCATTTCAGATCAAACTTAACTGCTATGGAATAAGTGACAGAACATTTGTGCAGACATGGAAATTATACTTGCTGCATTTCTTTCTAAAGATAATCAAAGTATGGAGTTGTTTGAAAATATTAGGGTATGTCTAAGTGCCTAATAGAGCTGATCATTATCTAATACAGGAAACAAAAAATGTGTCCGATGACACAGATGATATGTAAATTTATATACTTTGTGAGCTTCGTTTTTCCAGGCTCAGCTCTGCAAGCTGATGCACAGACACAAGTCATTTGTAACCACTTTAGAATCTACTTAGAACACAGGACTGTCTGCATGTTCCTGTATAGAACCTTTTCTATTTTTACAAGTCCTTCAGACACGTGCAATATTTAGTTCTTTCTTAAATATCTCATGCATTCATTCCAGATATAAAATTTAGATTGTGTAAATATGTTTGCACATTTAATTTTAATAGTACTTTTAAAATATGTGTCTTTTCACAACTGTTCTTTTTTTTTTAATGCTAAAACAAACAACAACAAAATATATTACTTTCCTTAGGTTTATTGTTTAAAGATACTCTTCAAATGGTAGGAAGATTATAAGACCTAGAGGATGAAGATATTGTCTTTCATGTGTCAAACTACTTCCCAATTTTTATCAGCATCTGGAGACGCAAAATGAGGGTAACAGAAATCTCTCTTGGATATTGACACTGCAGAAGAGAGTTTAGAAGAATGGAAAAAATCCTGTAAAATATATATTTGGCTTTACAAATTATGCCTTTGTGCTGGATCAGTTTTTACACTGATAGAAATATCTTCCTAATATTATTAAATTTGGAATAGGTTAGGCAATTTTCACAAGTATTTTCTAGGGGTGGGTGATATAGCATGGCTGAGGATTTGGGATCAAGGACATGATATGATTCTTCTCTGTCACTTAGGTATTAAACATGAATTACAGAAGGTGATTACATCTGTCACCCTTGCCTGAAGCAATGATATTAAGGTTTTACAGAGCTATCAAAAACCTGCTGTGTCAGAGATTAGCATGATTTCAAATTATTATCAAGCGTGGGAGGATAATACTTTGACTCAAACCATATTTGAGGAAAACCTGGGAAATATAAAGAAGCTTCCATGTTGTCAAAGTTCTACTTAAATGGCAGCTCTTACAAGAAAGGTGGGGTTGTTTTCATTCCTTTTTTTATGTATAAGTCCAGCCACTCATCTAGAGAAGAAACAAGCATAACATAAAGACCAGCTTGGTTAGAGCTAGTAAAAGAATTTAAAATCCAAACCAAATAAGCAAACAGCAACAAAAGAAAAGCAAAACCAAATCAACCAAAAACCCAAACCAAATCAAAACCCTAAAAACAAAGCAACTGTGAACTCTACCAAAATAAAACCAAACCAAACCAAACCAAGAAATAAGTGTGGAAAAACTCCAAAAGAGGTATATAGAAATAGTGATTGAGCATTTGCAGGTGACATTGAAAGGCCAAAAGCTCAGCTGGGGCTCAAACTTCTAAGAGCAATTAAAAAAAAAAAAAAGAAGTGTTCTCTACCTGTGTAAGTGGACAGCACATGTGCAAGGACTATGTAGGTCCACTTCTGAATGGGACTAGCAAATCACTCACAAATAGCATAAAAAGGTTGAGGTACTTAATGCCCTCTTTGCCTCAGTCTTCATAGTTAAGGTCAGTTCCAAATTCTCTTTGCCAAGAGCAATGATGGAGCAAAGAGCAAAGAATGATCAAGAGAACATCTGAACAATTTAGATATATACACACCTGCAGGCCTGACAGGATACGTCAGGGTGCTAAGAGAGTTGTATGACATCCTTACAAAATCATTCTCTGTCACCTTTGAAATGGTTATAGGGTCCAAGGGGAATCCTGAATTGCTCTGAAAAGGAAGAGAACACATCCATCTATGCACAGGGTAAAAAAAAAGACTCAGGGAACTGCAGGCCAGTTAACATCACATCAGTCACTATGAAAATTAATGAATAGATCTTCATGGAAGAAAATTCTCAGTACATGAAGGACAAAGAAAATCGTAAAAAGTGATGGGGAAAGGCAACACAGATTTACCAAAGGTAAATTGTGCTTGACCAACCCTATCATCTTTTGTGATGTTTGGTGGATGAAGGTAGAGCAATGGTTGCTGTGTGTCTTGATTTTAGCAAAGCATTTGACATGGTCTCCCATAACATTCTTGTTGATCAGCTGGTCAAGGTACAGATTGGAAAGAAAGATCATAGAACAGATAGAAGACCTAAATTGCCAAACTCAAAGGGTGAGGTTTAATATTTCAGACAATAACTTGCTAATGAGTGGAGTTTTTCAGAGATTGATACTGCATCTGTTAGTATTCAGTACCTTTATATATGGTTAGGATGATGAGACTGAATGCACCCTCTAAGAGGGACTCTTCCAGTACCTAAAAACAATTAGAGAGGAGGAGGAGAAAGATACATGGTGATAGGTAAGAGGGAAAATGCATAAGCTAATTCAGGGAAGCTTCTGTCTGAATGTGGGAAGAAATTCTTTATCATGAAAAATACATACATAGGATTAGGTCACTCAGAGAACTGGTGAAATCTTTCCCTCAGGAATTATTCCAGAATTGGCTGCATGACCTAATCCAAGGCTTTTCTTTTAAACAAAGGTCGGACCAGATGATTTTCTAGACATCACTTCCAGAATAGGCTTTTATATGACTCTTGTGATATCTGCAAGAAATATCTCTTACAACTAAAGATGACAAGAAGGTGAAAGAATGTGGCTGACAGAGATGAGGACCCCTGGTCATAAATCCATTTGAAATTCAGGATATACTTGCTCAGATTTGGTATCACATTATCTAACTTTTCATGTGATTGCATCTGTGGTTCGAAGGTAGGTAAAGTTGATTTTTTTTCTTTTATATTCTTGTAAATCACTATGGTAACACTACTACATAAAGCGCCTTTGTGGTGGCAAGAGGGAAAATAATATTTCTCTCTCTCTCTCTCTTTGGCTTTCAAAATGCAGGCATCTAATCTAAACTAGCCATCCAGGATATCATCATAGTCAGTACGGACAGACAGATGTCTCTGGGAAAAAAGATCATAGACAACTCCTGCAAGCAAGATATGTATCAATTAGGCATGGCTAAAATTAAGGGAGATTTTTTAAGTGACATGCCCAAGTGTTACAATCCAGTTTAAACCCAGAAAGGCAAAGAAAACTAAGTCTCTGTGTATAAACAAAAAAGAACTTAGAAGGTTCCAAATATACCCAAAAATAAGATTAAAACCAAACGAGGTTATATGTTGGTGCCAAAGATGTTGATATATTCTATAGTAAAAGAGGCAGAGAGAAAGAAAGAGAAAAGAAAGAAAGAAATAGAAAAAGAAGTGTCCTGGGGATGGGGGGACAGGGAGAGAGTGACAGGGGTTAGGTGGAAGCATATCACCCATCCGAGGGTCCCAGTGATGTCTCGTTGCTCCCCTCCATCTGTTTTTCTTGGTGGTGAGGGTCTGTTGTCACTTCACAGGGCCACACTGCCACACACCACACCAGGCCACGCCAAGGAGTACAGAATTCCATGGATTAATCCACACTTTGGGCAGGTGGGAACGCCCAGGTGCCCCCCTTGCAGGGGTCCCGTTTGACACTGTCCCTTGCAACACTGAGGATTTGTTGCATCATCTGCAGTGCTCTGGTGCAGGGTCTGGGGACCCCTTTGGGGACCTTTTCATGGGCCATGTCACCCCTCTGCTGTGGATAAACTTTTCCCAGGGTGAAGGGCCCCTCAGCTGGGCTCCTCTGCACAGCAGAGGATGGGCAGTCACTGAGACACACAGAGGTTTTCCAACACACCCCCAAAGCCTCTCTTCCCCCACCCTTTGGTGGGAGGGCCTGTGGGAGTCTGGCAGCTGATAGCCCTGGGGCTGTCTTCTTCTCAAGGTGCTAAGCTTGTGCTTTGTGAATGTCCCCAGACCTGAGTTTTATCTTATCTTCATCAGCAAACTTCATAGTCCTCACTCTGAAGACCTGTTCAGGGAGTGGTGGCATTCTGTGCAGCTTTTGTAACACAATTCTGCTACAATAGGCAAAAGTCTCTCATGAAAGTGTTTAAGTCATAAACTAATATTTCATAAATATTTCAGTCTCTGAAACCAAGGAAAAGTAATTATGTCTTCCAAAGTAATTCACTCTGAATTTTTTCTGAAAAGGAATAAGCTCAAAAAGGGATGCACCATGTACGGACTCATGTTCTGACTCTGAGAAAACAAATGAGTTCAGATATTTAGGCAGTGTTTCTTATGGGGTGTTCAACACAATGTTACTAAGGCCATTATGGGGCTGTACAGAGCCTGCTAGTAATGGAAAAAGAATCTCATCAGAGATAGAAAGATAGCAGATTTAAGTCTTTGACAAGACAAATGTGTTGGGACTAAGATAAAGAACCCACAAACATTTTTGTGTGAATGGTGTGCCTAGGTTTAATTCCTGCTATTCTAGGCTTTTATGTCTTTTTTTGTAGGCTTTTTTATACCTAATATAGAAGAATTTATCTCTGGTTAATAGTATAAAAATTTTGATTTGTTCTAAAGGAATATTCAGTTATTTTAATGATCTGTGACTTGCTTAAAAATAGAATAAACAGTTTAACATAGAATAGTCCCTGCCTTGAGAATTACTTGATTTATTCCTTGCCAGCAGTTCTGCACCTAAGGTCTTATTTAAAATATGTTGTCCACTCTTTCTGCCTTTACTGCTTCAGTTTCTTTCAAGGGGAGCCAGAATTGTTTGCCCTGGGCTTTCCACATGATTGTGGTCCTTTGATTTCCAGATCAATTCCTGAGGCAAGACGTATAACCACTGCAAATCTTTAGAAACAATACTTTATTGGCTCCAGAGCAATCTGCTTTATTTTCAGGAATGAAGTATAAGGCAGAACCCTCAGAATCTGTGGCTGCACAGATCAGTTGGGCTTAAAAGACCATTATTGCTTCTTCTTATTTTTAGAAGGGGCTTTGGAACATAGACAAATTGAAAAATGAGATCTCTATGTACTAGGCAATTTTGTAAATAACTTGCATCTCAGTTACCTAAATGGCAATTCTAAGAATTATTTTTAAATTATACTGGGTTTATGGATTCTGAACTCTTGAAAACACTGTTCTGTTATTTGTGTTCCACATGCAAAACAATATCTAAAATTACATCTATTCTGCAGTTCTCTTAGATACATGGATATTCTCATCCTTTTTTTTTTTTTTCAGTCAAATCGTACCAAGCAAAAGAAATGATAACTGTAAATATGAGGGAAAAAAACCCAATACATTTAGATTGTTCAGCTTCTTAGCCTTTCTTTGCTTACATTTTAGCCAAACTGAGGATTGCATTATGATCTATTTTTCATGCACAACAATCTTTTGCAATAACTAAGGCCCTTACTTCTATTGTCATTTGAGCTAAGCAAATTAGTTGTGAGTAAACATATTCTTAATTAATTTATTCTTATAACAAATCTTATTAAGAAGTACAAAAAGGAGGCAGAATGTAGTAATAATAACAAGAACAAAACTTTTCAGTTATTGTGATGTGGTGTGTTGGCTTCATTGGCCTCCAGGTGCCCACCAATCCACTCTGTCATTGCCTCTTCTCAACAGGAGAGGGGGAGAACAGATGATGAAAAGCTTGTGCATCAAGATAAGGACAGAGAACACATACCAGTTACTATCACAAGAAAATACAACTCATCTTAGGAAATTAATTTATTTCCAAATAATCCAAACAGGATAATGAAGAAATAAATATTAAAAACATATTTTTCCCAACCCTTCCTTCTCCCCATGCTCAACTTCCCTTCTGATTTTCTACCTACTCCCATTTGAGTGGCATGTGTAGATGAGGAATGGGGGATTGTGGTCAGTTTATAGCACATTATCTCTGCTACTTCTTTCTCCTCACACTCTTCTCATAAATTGTGGGATTTCACCTATGGGATACAGTCATTGATGAACTTCTCCAATGTCAGTCCCTGCCACAGGCTGTGGTTCCTCATAAACTGCTCCAGCTTGGTCTCCTCTCCACAGTGCCACAGGTTCTGCCAGGAGCCTGCTCCTTTGCAGGCTCTTCACAAGATTGAACCCTTTTTGGGAACATCCTTCTGCTCCAGTATGAGCTTCTCCCTGGCCTGCAGGTGGCTATCAGCTCCACCATGGACCTCCATGGGCTGCAGAGGGACAACTCCATCAGTTTCCAATGTCTTCTCATGGAAGCAACCAGCACAGCACCCTCTACTATCAAACTTTGCTACATAAACCAAACCCATACGGACACTGCATAAGGACTGTGAAAAGTCTTTAGACTGTAAGAAAATGTAATCCTAAGTCTGTAAACCTAAAGCTGACATGTCAGATATAAATCTGCGTACTACCTATTCAGCCAATGTCATATCTGCTTTGGTTTTGCAGCAATACAAAATAAATCAAAGTGGTTTTACAAAGCAGCACTTCTCAGTTAAGAATCTCCATTATTAAATAGCCAATTTTCAAGGAACAAGATATATGGGCTCCATGACTGTCAGAGTCCTGTATCACCTCCTTTCTTTACTGTCATATCATCTTCACAGAAAATGACTCCCACTTAGAGTGATCAATGCTTGACAGAGTAAAAGGCTATTCTATAACAGGGATTGGTATTCCAGTGCAACTGTAGAATAGCTCTCTACTTTGTTTTCTGTATTTTCTTACATATATTATGTTCAATAGATTTCTGAAAATTTCATGGTGTTTTTTATTATGAAGTCAAAATATCATTCATTATAAAAAAGATAACTGAAAAGCAGAAAGTGTTCTTATGGTTTGCATATATCAAAGAGTAATCTGAGAAGCACAGATGTGAACCCTTACTAGCAACAGATTACAATATTTTTATGGATAAATCTAAATCTAATGCTCAGCCTAAATATGATTATGTTTGTTTTTTCTGTTGGTTGCATCTGGTACTTGCAAGGATTTTATTCTCAAGTGTTAATTTGCATCAACAGAATAATTCATAATCGTTATTGTAAGTTATTCAATAATATGTATCATTGTGTTTTGAGTTTGACACAGCCACCCAGTCCTGGATGAAACTAAATATCTTGCACCTGTGATCCCAATATATGTAAATTGTATAGGCTGCTAAAATTAGCTTTTCTAGGCCACTTTATGTGACTACATGGGCTGCCTTTCTCATATGTGTGTGTGTGTGTGTTTGCAGAAATGAATGACAATGTGTCTTTCCTTTCTGACACATACTAGAATACGGAGGCATATTGTGTTCTCTCATATATAACATTGACATACACAACTGGATACTTCTTTTTAGTTCTCTTGTTCTAGCTGCTAACAACTGTGTTAGTATTTGTCCTGGTTTAGGGCAAATTTGGAGGAAACCTCTGAAGGGGTCCCTCTAGAAAGCAAATTCAAGCAGCCCTTCACCCCAACAGTTCAGGAGACACAAATCTCCTTTGAGAAAAGTGGAACAAACAAGCAAAGTACTCACAAACATGGAAATATGAATAATATTAAACAATGGAACCTCAAATTGTTCTGAAGAGTCTATTTCAGAGAGAGTCCTATTTGTGGGCTGTAGCTCGGCTCTCTCAGTCTCTTATCAGTCCCTCCTGCGCTGGAAAATGCCACATTCTGCACCCGGTGGGCCACAGGTGTGAACTCCCGGTGCTCTTCTGGGTGTTCAGTCCAGAACAGGGCTGATCAGTTCCAAGAAAAAGAAAAGTTACAGTCCAGGGAACTTCTCTGCCTCAGCTAGCTAAAACCTGACTAAAAGCAAAGGAGAGGTCTCTCCTGCTGTCCACTTCAGACAACACAGTCCAGAAGCAGGAATGGGAGGGAGCAAGTGCAGTTTCTGATAACAAATTCCACGCTTCTTCTTTTCCCCTTCACTCTTGTAATCAGTCTTAAAGGTGCAGAACTTAATATCCACATAAACAGAACAGACAGTTGGGCATACAAGCATCATAAAGTCACCCCAGGATAATACACTTAAAAGCTATTAAAATTATATATTGTCTGTTTATACTATCTTTTATGTTAAAAATCTATAAATGCATGTTCTAATAATTTCTTGAAGTTGGTAGTATAGCCATAAGAAACATTACTTTTGGAGAAAATAATCTCCTCTGGTTTGGTAAGACATATTTATTAAACTGTTTCTTTTATTAGTAGATTTTTATCATCTTAGTGTATTTGGCTTAGGAGGAAGTCCATTTTGTTTTGGAGAGGAAAAATCCTCTTCCTCTCTCTCTTTCATAGTATCCAGTATTTCAAGGTCTGAATATTTTTTTTCTCCTTAAGCAGTTCCCAAGAGGAGTATTTATAAAATTACTTTGAAAATAAACAAAATAATAATTTCTAGATTGCAATATTTTTTCAGTCTTCTCTGAATGGCAAATATGATTTAAAGTATGTCATTCTCTTTATTAAAAGCCTATGTATTTTATTTCCTGCTGCTGCATAAATTGATAAAAATTTAAAATTCCTTCTTTTATTGATCAAGTCTTCAATGAATGAGTTTATTACAAAGTTCAGAATTCATCAAACTAAAATAATTCAGAGGCCTTTCTCACAATGTTTAGACCACAAAATAATTAGTTATTTTTTTTTGTTTATTGTTTGTTTTGCTGCTGAAAGCATCACAGCATGCATTGTGAAAGACTGCAAGTACAGAAGACACACTGCAGCACAGCTGCATGTTAGTGTTGCTGTCACAGTTATGTAAAGAAGAAAATATATTTGCATAGAAAAGAAAGAACTATGGAAAAGAAAATATATTAAATGGTGTCACCTGGCATTAGGCACCTATATGGTTACAGGATAGAATTAGATATTGTGAATGAGAGGTAATAGCATTCCCTCTGACTTATGAGCAGTAGGATGCTACCCAGTGTTTGGGAATAGCAGAGTTCTTATATGACACAAGAGGATAGAAATATTGTTGTATTGTCTTCAGGTGCAGAAAGATAAAGACGATGCAGAGTACAGTGAGAGAATTTTAATAATGGTCTTGCAATTTGAAGAAGTAAAAGACATTTTAGAGGAAAGAATACGTATTTATTTTTGTTGACAATTTATTGACCTTACTTCCTTGATGATCAGTTTTAAAATTCTTTCATGTTGGCTCATAGTTTTGATTCCTTCTCCTCTGTTCTTTTAGTCAGGTATTTATTCTGTATGTGCATATAGCTATTTATTCTGTATGAGCTATAGCTCATACTATAGCTATGAATTAGGCTGATTTCCCTTTGTATTTCTGTGATGCTTTTGAGACACTGAGGCAAAAAACAGTGATGAATATGAGAATTACAAGAATAGTGTTATTATCCAGGAAAGGCAATCGATTTTCTTTTTTCCTGCCTTATCATCTTTTCATTCTGAAATTCAGTAGAAACTATTTGGTTTAATATTCTTTCAAACAATATCCTTACAATCTAAACTTAATATGTCTTTGATGGAAAGTTAAATAAAATTCTAGCCAGTGTAGAAGGTGTAGCAAGATGATGTCAATGAGTCCTGCGGCTGCCCCGTGCTGGACAGATGCTTCAAGTCAACCCACAGGACACAGCTGAGCCCACATGAGAGGGGGTAGTGGCTTCAGGAAAACATAAAAAATGGGTAAAAAATTTTATATAGTGGAGGGATGACAGAATCTAAAAGAACGAGGAGGGAAAAAAAAGAGGCAACACCAAGGTGAGAGAAGAAATCTGGGAGGTAGTGCTCCAGGCACTAGAGCAGAGATTCCTCTCGAGCACGTGGGAAGATCCCAAGTCAAATCTTGTTTGCCCATGACAGTAGCTGGCAAGGGACCTTTATGCCTTTATGTGAACTCAAGAGCTTCTTCATCTCATTTTCTCCCCTGCCCTTGTAAGGATGGAGAGCGAGAGAGTGGCTGAGAGGGAATTTGTCAACCAGACAGCATCAACCCATTACACACACACTAGATGTAACATAAAAGATGTAGGTAAAACAGATATAGAGCACAAAATACCTAATATCATATATATTTCCAGAATTACACTGATTTCAAATTCAGGAAGAAAAATCCTTTATGGCAGCTCCATGACAAAAGAAGAAGCAGCTTTGATGCAAGGCAGCACGTTTTGATAATAAAAGAAAAATATATGTTCTTCAGATTGTGATTGAAATAATGAGAGAAAGAGTTAAATTGCCCATAGAGACAACTTTTGTCATGTCCTCAAGAGCAGTGCTAGGACACAGTGTCCCTGTTCAGTGCCTCCCCACGCTGCCCACACCCAGGACCCCACATCAGCCCCCGGGGGTGTCAGCTGGTGCTGCTGGGCCCATGAAGCTGCTGCAGAGCTGGCTTCCAGCCCCCACAGCCCTGCCCTGTCTGGCAGGATCTTGGGAGGGAAAACTGGAACTGATATGCAAGGTCAAAGGGATATTTCACCCCACATGACATTGTGCTCAATTATAAGAGCTCATGGAAAGGAGAAGGAAGGTAGTATTTTTATGGTTGAATTGCTTGACCAAGTAATTTTACCCATGTTAAGGTGCTGATTTCCTGGGATAGGCTGAGCATATGCTGCTGATGTTAAGCAGTGAATGAATTCTATATTTTTCTTCGCTTCTATATATATCTTTGCTTAACTTGATAAACCTTTTGCCTCACTTTTGCTGTTCTGGTTGTCTCCCTCATCCCACAGGAGTGGTATAACCAATGACAAGATGGAAACTTAGCTACCAGCTGGGGTCAGCCCACCACAAGCACATAATTGTCCTGGCTACAGAAAACAATTTAGCATTGTGCTACAATGAGTATAAAGCTAAAAAGTCTGCACAAGTAATATACGAATCTAGAAAGATTTGTGGAGAAATAATTAGATGGTATCACAAGCAAGAAATGAGGTCTCAGTGCAAAGTAATATATTTATACTAGATTTTATAAGGAAAGACTTTATGGGCTTGTACATATTGACAGAGCCTTGAGATCTTTTCCTAATTGTTCTTGTTTTACTTATGAAGTGGAAAATACATATTTTCAAGACAGTTTGCTTCCTGGGTTTTTTTTAACACATGTTAGCTTATGATCTACATAAAGGATATAAATTTTTTTAAGGGATGAATTGGAATGCATTTTGCCTTTTCCTCCTAGTGCAAGGAGCACATCACTATTTGTTTACATGCCTTTGTAATAAATAGACCCTGTAGGCAGGGTAACTGAGGTTCTTTTTAGTAGAGACCCTTGGGGCAGATTGGAGTGAAATAACAATGAATGGCCAGTGCATGTACACATATCTATCTAAGGAAGGAAGAGAAAGATAAGATAAGCACAGATAGCACAGAGGAAAAATGCAAGGTGACAGCACCAAGAATGCTCACTGACTCAAGCAGATTTGACTTTAAACAGGTGTCTCTCATCCTACATTACTTAACCTGACTACTGACTGCTGTTCATCCTTGTAGTGCATTTATTCTGACCTTAATGAGGCCAAATTGATCATTACTGAAAGGATTACTTATGAAAAGTGCATGTGTTGTTAAAACCTTTATGAATATATATGTAGAGAGAAATAGATATAGGTATATATACACTTTATATTAATAATATTTTCTATGGTATTGCAGATGATAATGTGATAAAGGGAAAGCTAAAAATTTTAAACCTGGACTAAAAAAAGAGAAAGTTGATATTGATTTATTCAGAGACAGTATGTTCAAATGAGTTTCTTAGCTTTCTAAAAACAGTCTTAACAATTGTCCAGGTTCTATATCTTTCTGTCCACAGTGAAACTCGGGAGCACTATTAACCCAATTTTTCTGGATTCAGTTTGCAAACATTTTGCCTTAAGAGCAAGATCTGTATGCCTACCATGAGCCATACTATTTACATAAATCTTCGTCTAAAAGGAATGATGTGTAGAGATGAGAAAGTGTGTGCTAATTAGGAAGTAGAATAGAATCATAGCAACAGAATATGCTAGAATCACTGAGTCCAACTCCTGGCCCTGTGCAGAACCATCACCAAGAATCATACCATGTATGCCTGAGAGCGTTGTCCAGATGCTTCTTGAACTCTGTGAGGTTTGGTGCTGTGCCCACTTCCCTGGGGAGTCTGTTCCAGTGCTCAGTCACCCTCTGGGTGAAAAACCTTTTCCTGATCTCCAGCCTAAACTTCCCCTCTCAGCTTCAAGTTTCCTTGAGTCTTGTCACTGGTCATGGAAATGAAGAGATTGATACGTGCCCCTCTGTTTAAGAATCAAAGACATGACTACACATGAATATAAAATGAAGTTCAGGTTACTTTTGCCTAATCCAGCATTCAATTCCCTGCCCAATGGAGGTACAGTTTCATCAATGTCCTACTGTCAGAGTCTCTGTCTGAACACTTCTTTCTATATAAAGATATAAATAAAAAGTATTGCTATTTAAGGCTCTTCTAAAAACATCCAGTTTAATAACTTATTGAAAGAGGTTTCGTTTTTATTTTGGTCTGCATGCTGAATAAAAAAGATAGAAGGAGTGGTAATGGGGTTCTTAAAATTTATAAGCTTATATGAATGGTTATGAGCTGTTTCACATAATTTGTATGTGCATCTTGCTAGGTGCTATTTCTAAACAATGCATTAACACCCTTCAAAATTATTTTTTACTGACTGGGCCTGGGAAGAGTTTAAAGAGATTGCTTGTGAGTCAGTAGATAAGTTTTTATTTTCATGCAGTAATGCTGCTACTTGTTTGTTTTATCTCACTACTGCTTGGATACATATTTCAAAAGAATCTCCAGTGACTTCTGCATGCAAAAATCTTATACAGAACCTGAATAGCATTAATGTGATGCAGTATACTTTTGCCTATCAAAAAGTCAGATAGCCATTCCTACAAAAAAAATCTGGAATGTGGTCCAATCTATTGAACGACAGCTAAGTTACTATGTACTTATATTTCATGGAGTTAAATTGACTCATATCTGGGTCTGATTTGAAGAAAAGAGGAAACATAAAATTTGTATATTTTCATCTCAAAGGATTAAAGGAAAGAAGGAAGATATAATTCATTATATCAGTTGTTGGTCTTTTAAAGAAGTAATATATTTTCACTCTTTAGAATGACAGTCTCTGATACAAATACTAGCATATTTTTGATTCATGAGATATTGGGCAAACACGTTTTATTTACTTGTCCTAGTAGTCCTTGAGAGCTAGATCCTAAAATAAAGAAAGCCTTATTCATAAGGAAACAGCCCATCTACATATTCTTCTACAATAACCTTTTCTCTTTTCCCCAAATTCATCCAACAAACTATTATGAAGACATGAATAAATGTCTCTATATGTTTTTCTGACCTCTATACTTTTGTCAAATTGATGTATTAGTTCATAAATGGCAGGTAAATTTTAAAGACTAAGTGAACATATTGGCTCCTAATTAACAAAAGCTAAGCAAAAATTGTGCACTTTGTTTTGACAACAAAAGAAAAATAGCATTCCCTGGCCACGTGGTCAGTATGCTTGGCTGCACTGCAGTACAGATGGTGTACTATGGTACAAACAAGATTAGAAAAGGTTAGATGACTTCTTTCCTCAAGATCCCAAATTTGGTGCTTTACAGTAAACAAAAAAAAATATCATAAAAGCTTTGAATGAGATTCACTGGAAGAGCTTTTATTCAGTGCCTTACCAGGTAAGTATTGGTTCAAGGTGTGCAGGGAGTTCTCAGGAAAATGGTGTTCCAAATATTTTCTCTTTCTTTCCTATTTGCTTGCTAGCTTTCTTGCTTTCTTTCTCACTTTCATTCTCGCTTTCTTTCTTTATTTCTTTCTCTTTCTCTCTTTCTCCTTTTCTCGCTTTCTCTTTCTCTTCCTTTCTCTCTTTCTCTAAATTGTATTCTGTAGCAGCAAACATTATTTGGTATGCTTTTTGCATTGCCTCCATGCTCATTTCTTTTTTATTTCTCATCGTAGCACACAGAGATATAATTCATAGGCAATACATAGTAAGGTGGCATACCACCAGACAAATTAGGTATCTGGAAAAGATATCATGCCAAACTATCCTTCAGCACAAAGGTGTACCTTGAAGGAATGTCCAAGTCCTTAAAAAGCTTTTCTGTTAGTTTCAGTGAGAGTACATCTGAAGGCAAGGCCTGCTCTCAGCTGGTGCTTGGCACCTTGCAGGATGAAGCTTTACTGAATATTTCATCAATGATAGGAGCTCTTTTTCATATGTTATGAGATTTAATACCTGTTTCTAACAATTGCTCAGTCCATCTATCTGACCATAGCATTTCTACAGTTGTGACTCTGGGCCATGATTACTTCTTTTTATGGTCATCATATGTCTTACCATAAGTCACTGTGTGTCAATCAAGTTTTTCTTTTCAGATGGTTTTCTTGGCATCAGATTTCTTAATATATAATTTTTGGTCAATCAGTAACCACATCTACTAGTATTTTGTTTAAAAGATAGAAAATATTTTAACTCCTTCATTTTTGCTTCACCAAGAAAAAGTTACATAAATAAATGTGGATTATTAATTGTGTCATTATAAAAGGAGTGGGAAAACTGACACAAGGAAATTAAGGCAAGGAGTGTTGTTGCCATAAAAGATTACGTGTAAGTGGTACTTATTTCTACTTTCAGGACATTTAAAGAATATAAGGTTCAATATGATCAATTCAAACTGTGGTGCTGAAAATAGCAACAGACATCCCACAGTCAGTCAGAAATATTGATTATTAGAGTTTACTGAATAGTGGCTCAAGCTTTGTCTGCTTGAAAGCCCTGTTCATTCTGTTAAGCTTTCCAAGTATGATACTACTCCTTACAGAAAAGTGACCTAAAGCTCACAAACATGGCAGGAGACAGCTGGGGCTTCTTAGTGAAGTTTCCCCAATTCAGATAACCCTTTGGGGATTTATATGGAGATGCAAAGATGGATGACAAGCAAAACATATTCAAATCATTTTTTATTTGGCTTGGGTTTTTTCATTAAAAATAGTATTATCTAAAAACGTTGTTGTTCAAAAAATATAATATTATCATATGTTTATAGGTTGTAATTAACCATTTTTACCTTTACTGAGCTTCTTTGCCACCAATACAAACGGAATTGTCACAGAATGTCATGGTTTTATTGCAATTGAAAACAAGTAATGATTGTAAAATCAGGATTATTAACTTTATCTGAATCTAGCACGATAAAATGCAATACAGTATGATGGTACAAAAATATCAGTTTGTGAATCCTAAAAATACATCTCCCTAGACATATGCTTTGCATTTTATTGTATTTGAATTATTTATTCCTTTTTAACATCTTTTTGCTTTATTATGACAAGATTTATTTTAGACATTAGGATGAATTCTTACATATAGGTAGTATTTTTACCTGTAATTCTTACATGTATTTCTTTGTGGTTTCGAGTTCACATCAGAGCATACTGTGTAACACCAGTCATAGCATTACTACAGTTTTATTTTCTATTTTCTTAGGAAATAAAAACATTTATAGAAAAGACCCCTAAGGGAAAAAAAAAAAAAAGCAAACAACCTTTATTTTCCTTTTTAATTGACAAACAAGGTCACTACATTTCTGAAGAAAAAATAAGCTCTACATATCAGCATACCCTCAATACAATTTTTTTTACCTCAGACTTAAAAGTCCAAAACTTTGCTTTCATATCTTTGATGTGAAAGTAACTATGCAGTTACTTGTGAAGCACCAATCCTTTACACAGAGAGCAGAAAAAGTAACAGAGAAGGCCTTGAGAGTCATTGCATGGTAATTAGTTGATTCCTAGTGCAGTCACAAATCCTGTTAAATTCAGTGAAAACTTTGCTTTAATATGAGAAATACACTACCATACTTGGAGAAATTTGGCCAAAAAAGTACTAAAAACCCAAAAAATGGATATCCAGATAATATATTTTTGTCTTTAATCTATTGCTTAAGTCCTACTTGTCCTGTAAAATGGGGATAATATTTCATGTGATTTGCAGTTTATGATAATAAATTAAGCACTTGAACTATAAGGATGAATGGCCCAAGAGAAACATCATAAAGTGACTAATTCTGTGGATATGCTGGTGTTTCTTGCTTAGACACCAGGTTTTCCTAAAATTTTAGAAGCCAAGTGAAATACTTCTCCTCAATTAAGTGTTTATGTTCCTTATAACATGTGTGGAGAGAACTTGACAGCATTGACAAGTTGAGAGAGGGCTAGGATAATACCAGTTTTTTATTTTCTGCCTCATTTTTAGTTGTTTTGTAGGTTATTCAATTTTTTCTTTTTGATATATTATATGGCTTTTCATGGTATGTAATATCACAGTTTACAAAATGCATATTAATTAAATGTGGCTCTGTCTTCAATTTTACTACTCCATTTTATTACAGAGGCACAGCTGGAGTTTGAATGACTGAAATTGTGAAGGATTTTAATGTAATGCATTGCTCTGTACAATAATTTAATTTACGAAACATGACTCACTTATTTTTTAATTTAGCCTTTCTCTAAAGAATGTCTTCTTGATGGAAAGACAAAGCCAAATTGTACTGTGTTATCATTCATAAATTATACTTTCTTTTCAAACCTAATTAAATAGGAAGTGTCACTAGAATATTGTAAAAAGCTTATTTCTTAGTACTTACACATTTTCTTCCTTTCAGTTATCATTAGAATATTTCATTATTTTTATTTTCTGACTTAATATAACTTTTGCAACATAATCTGATTATTGCACAGTTTTTTTCTTGTCTCTGCTATTATATTGAGTCACAGTTTTCCAGCTTGGAAATTGGAAATCAACTCTTTAACTGTTCCTGGGTTTTCTTTCATTTTATTTTTTTTTTTCTCTTTTTCTCAAACAAAGTATAAATGTTATGTTGCTTGACATCTTTGTAACAAAGCTGTAGGCTCATTAAAAACATAAGATTTCAATTGGATGTGGAGATCCTCTCCAAACCTTGATACAACCTGTTTTCTCTCATCCATGTGGCCATGAATGATATTGGCAGGGGAGACTCAGAGAATATCAGCAGGAAGCACAGAATCCAGGGTGCTAGTGTGAAAGGCAAGGGAGCCCAGGTGCTGGTGGGTTTGGCCCCAGAGGTGAAATGGAGAAGCTTGAGCAATACTGGATGCATCTTGTGAGTCAGTGCCTGGCTACCCAGACATTGCTGCTGGAAGGACTGTGGCTTAACAATCACAACACCCTCAGTGGGTAGCGAGAACATCTAAAGAGAAATAGGATCTAGATGCCAAACAGGGCCAAAACCCTTTTAATTAGTCAAAAACTTGGGAGAGTTTTTTAATAGGTTTGGGAAAAATGGGGAATAAATACTGAAGAGTAGTTAATATACCAGACGCAGTGAGAAAGTAACCAGGAAATGGTATTATATAGGTGGCTGTCACATTTCTAAGAAATTAGTTGAAATGAACACTCATCCTTCAAGCCTGCTTTCTAATTTACAGTATGGAAAGAAGCCAAGGTGGAATTAGAGCTCTGTGTGTATATTTGTTCAGAGCATTCCTCCCTTTGGGAACAGAGAGACATGGTAGGGTAGACTGCTAACAAACGTGTTGATGTGGATGTGTTTAAACTCTATATTTAAACTTGAGAATGTACAGGCAGAGAAGATGAATAGTTGTTCCATTTCATGGGTACAGCTTCAGTGCGTTTTCCCTTTCTAAAGGGTGCTGCAACAGTTGAGAACAAATACTTCAGTTATAGCTGCCTATCTTGTTTTGAAAGGACTCAAGTTTCAGAGTAGTAATTTAGATTAGATATTAGGAAGAAATTCTTTATTGTGAGGGTGGTAAGGCACTGGGACAGGCTGTCCAGAGAAATTGTGCATGTCCCATCCTTGGAAGTGTTTGATGCCAGATTGAATGGGGCTTTGAGCAACCTGGTCTTGAAGAAGACCCTGCCAATGGTAGAGGGTGGAATTAGATGATCTTTAATGTCACTTCCAACCCAAACCATTCTATGATTCTGTTGAGGGTAACTTCATGGCCCACCGATGGTAAATAACCTGGATCACAAAGGCTGATAAGAATGTGAATTTAAATTTTAAATTTTAAATTTTTTATGTCTTTACCCAGAAGCAGTCAGGTTACAGAGGAAGATGACCACTGTGGTTTCAACCAGACACCCTGTGAAAAAGTAGAAAATAAAAGTTTTTAAAATGACATAGATTAAAATAAGCACATTTTGCAGAATATTAGAACACAGAAATTTAAATTTTCTTTGATCCATAATTTTTAATATAATAATTTTTCAGTGAATGAAAAAATTTACTCTGATGAAACCAATTGTAAGATTCTTTTAAATGTTGTTTTATTAAACAAGTATTAACATTTGACTATATGTCCTTTAATCAGAAATTCTGTCAGATCTAGTAATCCAAACAAAATTTTTTACTCAACATAATGAGTGTTGTAGACTAATGCAATGCATATTACAATTGTTTTTAGGCCATTCACAGTGAGAGTCATCGTGGACGTGGACTCACATATGGTCTCAGCAAAAAACAATTGTTCTCAAATAACAGCTGTATTGCTGCAGTAGAGGGAGGAGGTTTTGAAGCTTTTCATATCTTACAACACCAAGAAGGATGCTATTTGATGTTGGTGGTTTAGTGATAGAGACACCTGTTCGCTTTCAGCTGCTGTGGATAGATAAAGCCCCATAACTCATTCTGCATGAACAGTAACACAGAACATCTATCAGATGGTAATGATTTTCAATCAGAACTAACATGGAATTAATTTAAACCAGAAACATAGTAGTAAAATCATGAACATTATCAATCAGGAAGCCCATTAAACTAGGCTTTAGGTCATATAAGAAGAGAGTGACAGATTCAAGCACTAAGGCACCTGTAAAAATTGGATATTGATTAACATTGAAGAAAGGACCAGAATACCAGCATATATCTTGCTTTTAAACAGTATAAAAAGTAAAAACTTTACATTTCAGTGTTGGTGAAGGTGGGAATAATATATTGATGTTTTATTAAGGAGTGACATAAATTACTTTTTTAGAAGACAACTTTTTTTTTTTTTTTAGTCATAATTATGTGGGCTATAGATGCTCATTTTCTGATAGAAAACAAAACCAAAGAGAAATCAGGGTGTAGACAACTTCCTGTGACTCTGCATGACATCTTCTACTTTGAGAAATTAATAAAAGCGCTTAAAGGGTGTGAATTGTAGGATATGATTTGAGATGTTAGGTCTGTAAAATATGGAGGCTCAATCTGATGGAGCAGTTGATATCTCCAGTTGATAGAGCAGTCTGTAATTTTCCTATCAATGTTGCATTCACATACACAAGAGGGAAGTTCAAACCTCCATGAATGACATTTTGATGTCTTATTAAAGAAGAAACAAAGGTTGAAAATTAAGGAAGTAAATGCAAATATTTCTGAACTGAGTAAGTGTCACTACTCAGAAATAATAATGAAAGAAAAGACAAGATACTCATATGGGTAACTAAGAAAGTAATAAAAGTTATCAGGATGGAAAAAAACCCCCATCAAATTACATAAAATAAAATATAAGGACTGCTGAGAAGATTATGAAGTAAAGCCAAGAAATTTATAAAAGGTAAAAGTGGCATGAGAAAAAAGGAAAAAAAATAAATAGTAGAAGATTTTTCACATATAATGTGTTTGACAGGGAAATATAGTCAGCATGCTAATAATGGGAATCCTAATCAGGATTCCTGGAGAGTCCTCAAAATCCTTTCCAATACAGACATTTATCCTCCCAGAGGGGTCCATTCTGTCACAGAGAACTCTTCTGTACTCTTAATTTGACTTCCTTTTCCCAATGCATCAAATATCTCTTGGAATTCTTATTTCTCATTTTGCTCTTCACAAACAAGTACATAACAATATCTTCAATGCACAAGGAAATTAATAAACAGGAACAAGTCATGTTATCTCCTCTTAAAATAAGAATAAAATAAATCTCTTGTGTCTAGAACATTCTTCCATAATGGATTCAAGATGAAGATGACAGTATGTTTTCAAGAAATAAGACAACAAATTGATACAGTAAAAGTGATAATAAATATAACATTTAGAACATAAGTAGGATATTCCTCCAATAATTGCGATTCAGAGCTCCAAGGAACAACCAAGGGCTGTGATAGTAATAAAAATGTAGACATGCTACAATTATTAGATTAATTATTATTATTTTTTTATTAATGTCCGTGCAGATTTAGGGCATTTAAGATTTTATTTGCTTTATTATTTTGAATCTTAAATTTAGAGAATCAAAATTATATCCTGTTTGCATATTTTTAATAATAATATTGAATCTCTGGCAATCAGAAAGTGCCAATAAAAATGGCAGGCTATATAAGAGAAAGAAAAATAAAAGTAAATCACATGGAAATATTTATTCTAACACTTGTTACCTGGATGTTATAAAGTTTCCAATTGTGAAATTAGTGGGGTTGATACAGAGACACGAAGCAATTTCAGAGACCAGTTTAGGAAAGTAAAGAACATGAGTTGTTTTCTGTAAGAGTTTCCATCCAACACCATGACATGTGTGTTTAAAGACACTTTTGTGTCTGTGTGATCTAATCCTTTCCAGAGATATAACACTTTTATCTCTTTTGTTCTGGTGAGTGATATAAAGTAGTTAAGACAACTGAAAGTGAGTAATGAGTTGATGTTTTGTTCTTTTTAAGCAATTTCAACATTTAGCACTAGGCATCTCTAAAACACTGCTAGAAGGAATTATTGTAGGGAGAGCTTTTGTGGATTTCTTTTTTTTTTTTTTTTATTGTTATTGTTATATATTGTTTTCCCTTTCATTACAAGAACAGCACAATGTCTTACATTTCCTTAACTGGAGTTTTCCCATATTGTTTTTATACACATACATTGACGTAAAATTGGCATTACAGATAAAACCCAAAACTATAACAAGTCAGTTCAAGAGATACCTACAATTAAAAGAATATTTAATGCTTTACTGGATTAATTGCTCTCTCTAAAAGTGTGTGAACATCTAGTGAACAATTGTCCTACTATGGCCTCTGCACAATTAAGCAATTTATCTGAGAACCCTTGCAAGGTGAGAAACACTAAGTGGAACAATAAAATCCTCTCAAAATCAGCTTGTAGATCTTTGTGACTCAGGACCTGCTTGTCTTTTCTACATATGAAGTCACATTAGGAAAGGAACTTGCTGTTTAATTTACTTGAGCAAAATTGGAATTAAGATAATAGGAAGATAAAATTTAATGTTGACAAGATCATATATGCATCCATACATAGTAGACTAATGCATGACAATGAGATTAATGTGAACTGATCTCAGTAAGATGGAAGATTAAGGGAAAATTAATTCAGACAGAATACTGGAAGAGATTTCCATAAATATCACATTATTTTCTCGCTAGTCTTTACAGAGGCTGTAGGAAAACAAATGACCTTTTATTTACAGTATCAAAATCTGAAGATACATGAACAGCATCATTGTTCTATTTTCTGCTGCTGCAGGAAATTTAGCCATATATTGTCCACCAGTACCCCATTATTTCTTATTTTTGAAGGAAAAAAATGTATATTGTCCCCCAATTCACTCCTTAGGAGAGATAACTAACTCAGAACTCTGAGCAAGGCTCAGGTGTGGTTCGTAAATTGGGTATGGGGATGCTGTTGCTTTGAATTAGGAAGTAAATAATTTATAATAACTAATTTGAAAGCTGCTGACAGCCAATTTCAATATTGTTGGATTTGTTTTTCTAAAGTAATTTGCAAATCATATTCATCTTCTCTTGCCTGTTTGGAAGTGGTTGATTAAAATTTTTCAATATTTGGATTTTGAATTCAGTTTATAATTTATTAGTAAATAGATAAGCAACAGTATTTCTGTGTACTCACAGATGGGAAAAGAGTTTGGAAGCAAAAGTGAATGAAGGCAGTGCTGGAGTTGTAAAGATTTTAAGATTGTTGAGATAAACATCACAGAGCAAGAACTCAAAAAAAGACCTGAGTAAAAAGTGCTTTTCTATCACTGCTCTTTCCTTATTAAAATTTCTCTTAAAGATTCATTGTTTCTGTGATAGACACAAAATTAGATTTTTATATTTATGACACATGAAACCGGTGGGATTTAGGGCATATTATCTGCATTTTCTGCATCTACTAATTATTTTGGAAGCTCTTTGGAAAATGTTTTTTTGGGTCTGTTGCAAGATAATCAGAAATAGAAACAAAACTTTTGATTTGCATAGTATGATAGTCAAGATTTCCTTCCAATTATAATTAACTATCTGAAGCAAAAGGTACCAGGGAACTGCAGCTTACTCACATCCTGTAGCTCATAGTATTCAACTGTATTTCTTGACGGTGTAGTTAATGGCTGAAAATTAGTGACAAGTTGCCATCAAGGAGATAGATAGGCACCTAAAAGAGGATTTCACAACCCTGTTGGCTGCCTCAGTTAAAGAGTAGAAGGACAAAAGAACATGGTTTAACAGTGGCTTGACAGTGCTGGGCTAATGGTTGGATTCAAAGGTCTTTTCTGACCTAAACAGTTCTATGATTCTATTCTTCTCTGGATATTTCTTCTTTATACACACTTTAGACTGGTTATCATTGTTTTATGGAAAATGGAAGACACATAGATGTAGTAAATGGAAGGTACGCAGATGAAACACAATGACGTGTTCACCAGCATTCAGATCATTACATTTCCTGCAATTGCTCCTTTAGGTTTTTACAATCCAGGATCACAGATGTTGACATGTAGGCACTTCACATGAATCCAATAAACATTTCACCATTACAACAGAAAGAAATCATTGCTCAAGGCTGCATTTCCAATGGTCTGAGTCATCTATTTGCAAGCCAGCATGCATGTTTCATTCCACGCTTTTGAAAACAAAATGGAAAGTATTTCTAACTCTAAATGTGATCTGCATTATTTAGAAACACTATCCTAATGAATCTACATGTATTAAAAATATGACTACCTTTGTACCATAGTATTTGGCTTTACCCCTTCCTTCCTTGCTGCTGTTGTAACTACTTTTTCCAGTACATCAGTCACAACTAGTTATCACTTTTAGTTGGGTTTGTATTATCTTCATTTTACTCTACATTTATTTGGTCCTTTTGATGGATAAATTCAGCTGGACTATAATATCTGAAAGCTGTGTTGTCCTCCTGCCACATAGGCAGCAAGCAATTAGGGGTTTCTTGCACGGTATATTCGTGAATGAGGGAGAAAAAAAACAACATACTTTGGCCTTAATACCCACACCAAAAAAGTGCATCTAAAATACAACTGTCTGTGACATCTATTTATAGTAGTAGTAATCCCTTACTATTTTCTCTAATAATAATGATTGAATTAACTTTTGGTTCTATATTTCTAGTATATAAAATACTTTTATGTTGTAAAATAGATATTCATATTTTCTCATTTAACAGTCTGTGTGAAAACAAGACTTCCTTCCCATTATAGTTACATGTTAATGTATTCTCTTATTTTTAATCTTCACTGGTACTGAAGGCAGAAGAAGAATATATTAGGCAGAAGAGAGAGGGATTAGGATCACATGTTTTGCAGTAATGAGGACTTAGATCGGCTTATATTTGGCTTGAAGTGGCATTTCTTTAGTCTGCCTTTATTCTACCCACGGACTTTATATCACTCGCAGATGTATGCAGTATTTTAACTTTTTTTTTTTTCTTTCTAATTTTAGTCCCCCTAAAGTTCTGCCATTAGGATGTGGAATATATTGTATCCTAAGACAACTGAAAAAAAAAATATTTATTTGGTCTGAAACTGCATGTAAATATTTCTGTTTCCAACTTATTCTAATTCAACTGTGAATATTGCTGATCAGAGACCCAGAAGTATCTCTCTCATTCATCTGAGAAAATGTAAATAAGTACTTCTGTTGAAGTAATCTGAAAGGTATGCTCTAACAACAGGAGCTTATACATGCAAAGCAAGAAGCTGAACATAAATTTAGGTTCAAAACAAGATTGTGTATGTACAGCTGGCTTTGGAGCTTGGTAGAACAGAATAAACTACAGTATTTCTCATATTTTTCAGTTGATTCATTTTCAAGAACCTTGGCTTACTGAAGAGAATTTTTCATTGCAAGCAATTTCTATTTTCACTTTCGTTTAATTGTGAGATATATCTTTTCCCAACCACTTTCTCCAGGACAGTATGATTAAAACATAGCAAAATGTTTTTTTTCAATTGTTTTCAGAATTAAATTCTGGTTGCACCAAAATGACCGTAAGTTCAAAGATATCCACAATAGGTAATTATTAGGTCATATGCAATAAAATAATGTCTTTTGCTGTGTACAGTATAGGATAAAACACATAAAGCTGTAAAATTTTTGACAATATTTTGGGGAGTGAATTTAAAAAGGAATTGGATCTAAGTTTGGGAGTTTTACTTTTTACTTTATTAGCAGATTGATTGTGATTTTTTAAATTTTTACTTAGTTTTTCACTATCTTTTATGAACAGGATCTGGAAATATTTCCTGCATCTTCACTGGCTTCCTCTATATTTTATTATTTGTTAGTGAATATCCTTTTTGATTCTTAAGTTGGTCTCTGGTTGTATTAAATTTGACAGTCATGGGCAGGGTATGAAAACTCTCTTTTGCCTTTCATGCCACCATGTGTCTTGAGAAGTGCCAAAATTTGTTTTCTGTGCCTTTTTTTCATTATATTTGAGTAAGAAGATTAAGAATTCCAGGCACTTCTACCTAGTTTCCTTCTCCTGCCAGTGAATGTTAGATAAAATGTTTCTTGTGTGGTACGCTATAGTTTTCAGAAGAGGATCCTACATCACCTCTCAAATATAAATGAATGTTTTTAAAATCAAGAAACATTTCAAGAGAAATTTTAAAATCATCTTTGCATGACTCTCTGTAATGCTCTAGTTGCTACAGTTGTAATATGGCCATTGTAAACACAATCAAACACAGTATATAACACATAATTTTAAACTGCTCGGAGCTGTCTTTATCCTTGTATACTGAAGGAGCTTCTCAAATTCCCTTTGTGCCCTTCCAACACTCCTTTTCATCAAGATGCTGTTGATATAACTATTTGATGAAGTGCTTTGAATTCCGAATGAGCAGATGTTAACTCTATGGAAGTTATGTTATCCTCCTTGGTGGTTGGACACATAACTTCTAAAGGGAGGGATTGTTCAATAAATAATTAATAACAAGAAGCTTTCCTAGGTAGATGAGAGACAGATCCTATTTAAAATGATTCTGTCTCAGTGGTTGATCTGTCTAACTCCAGGGTTATTTTATCTCAATCTTGTATTAGTTCTGCTTCAATTAGCATTTCGGTCCCCACTGCTGATTAATTAGTTATTGTTCAGTAACTTCATCTTCTGTCCCTGACTCCAGCCACTCAGTCTAGCGTGCATTGATCAGCGTCTGGATCAGTGGCATGTTCTTTTTAAGGCTGCTAAATATCTGATTGGTTTGAGTGAACCAGATATTGACCTGGATTTCAAATTGGTCATGTATTTAAGCACATACCTATGTCTAAGAAGGAAAAGAATGCAACACATTCAACTAAACTATTTCTTTCTGCCTAAAGTTAGGCAGATACTTTAATACTACATTGTAGTTGGAGCTTTAGCTATTTAACTTATTGGTGAAGTGCCCTAGCTGGTTTGAAGAGTGAAAACACTGGAACTTGGACAATTTTTTATCCATCCTATCAATCTTAAAGTCTGAGTCATATCTGATACCTCCTAAGTACATAAGAATGTACAAAAATCTTTGCCATGGACAAAGGTCACTCATAGGAGTTTGTTCTTTCTAAAAATTTGACATTTAGTACTTTATGAAAGCCTCAACACAAAATGTTTTCAAAAAATACTCATATTCATTCCTCCTTATTGGTGGAAAGGATTGGTTAAAACTACAAGGGTAGGAAACTCATTTTACAGTATATACCTCTTGAATTGTCTTAAATCAAGACAAAAAGAAACAAATTTTTGATCACAGGAAGGTTAGATCTCATGTAATTTGTTTTTATGA